>OX465297.1:195947270-196073469 GCA_949987735.1 Leucophora obtusa
GCAGAAGGTCCCGGCTTCCTTTCCTGGCTCAAGCACTCAAGGTATATGGCGCACTTTTTTTTTGCCTGTAATGTCGCGTGATCTATTGTACATTAGAGTCGTCCAAGCTTATATGGCCCTATGCTCCAACCTGGAACGACGGGAATGAATATATATATGTATATATATAAGCTTGTATGGAGGAAAACAAATTTTAAGTTCTACTTATTTATAATCTACCACAGAAATATTTTTTTATTCTATAAGTTCCAGGAACTCAGATAAGAATAACTTTTTTTATTGTGTTTTGCTAACTCACTGTTTTCAAAACAACACTGTTTTCAAATCAACAATTTTTAATTTTTTTTAAATTTTTTTAAAGAAATTAGTAAAAATCAACGACTGGACTTTAAGGTTTTATTAAGAACATATTAGTGACTAAAAATTACAAAAATTTTAGGAATTCCTTTTCCATTTGGATGTGGCTGAAAAAATTTCTTTGAGCGGATTTCGAGAAAACAGCGATTTTTAGCATTTATTTTGCTTTTAGGCAAGTTTTTCTTTTTCTTCTTTTAATTCCACATGGTTTTGGCCGGAATATAACAACATAAGATTAAATTAGGCAAAATATAAATACATTAAATTGCTCCTGTGTAAGGTCAGAGGTCAAATTTGAGGAGATTTAAATTTTTTTTAAATATCCCAGTGTAGAAAAGCATTACCAGATATGTGGTTATGTAACTACATACTTGGTAATGGTAACCAGTTACTTTTGTTATTACATTTCTTATTACCTTTATATGGCGATGTCGCGAAAAATAATGAGTCATGGTTACACACCAGCATACGAAAAATCAAAAAATATATCGTTACCTATGTGCTTACCAGTACTGACAAAAATAATGAGTTTAAAGTATATTTTCAAAAAAAAAAAAAAAATTTATAGAAAAAAATATTTTTTATTGTATTTTTTTTAAATAAAATTTGCTGGTGCGGGAATCGAACCTGGGTCTACAGACTGCCAGTCAATAGCTCTACCATCTGAGCTATATCGACATGGAATATTTAATGGATAAAAACATAATTGACCTGCTGCACACAAGTAAGCTTACTCGGCAACATACAAAAAATCAAAAAATATGTGGTTACATATATCTTTACCAGTGTTTAAAAAATAAAAATATTGAGTCTAAAAATAAATTTCAAAAAATTTAAAAAAAATCTAGAAAATAATTTTCTATTTGAAATAATTATAAAAGTAAGTCATTATCAGTTACTCATTATTATATGTTTTAAAATAACGCAGAAATTAAGTGGTTGTCTTTACTGGCAGTCCAAAAAATAATGATAACAGAAAATCCTGAGCTAATATGAATTAAACTCATTGATATTATTTTTCTAGATCTAAAAATAATATTATTAAATTAGTTTCAGAAAATTAACACTTATGTGCTTCTGGGGCCTATATGCCCCACTCAAAAAATATTAGTCCATTTTACAAACTACTTCTTTCAATGCTTCACAAGTATCCATTATTACATTTTTATAACTTTTTTAGAATCACTTCTGAACCACATCCAAAAAATCACTTAAGTATTACTTCTAAAGAGTAATTGCTCTAAAAGTGATCGTAAAAAGTGATTTGGTTTTTATTTTTTTTTTAATTTTTTTTTATTCTATAAATTTTTTTTTTATTATTTATAATTAATTTGTTTAAATTCAATATTTTTTAAATTTAAAATTTTTAAAAATATCTATATATAAAATAAAAAAATGGTGAGAATTTGCTTTTTCCGCACCTGTAAAAATAGCTCAGCGGTAGAGCGCTAGACTAGAAATCGTGAGGTCGCAAGTTCGATACCCGGTGGCGGCAATAAAAAAACTTTTGTAAAATAAAAAAATATAATTTTTTTTGTAAATAATTTTTTTTTAAATTTTAATTGGTGAAAACGAGCTTCCATTACACTTGTTCAGAAAGTACTGAAAAACTGTTGAAGTGGGAGTACTCCTCTCCTAAGACAACTCAATGTTTAAATCATTAGTGTTTATGTTAAAAAAGAAGTACATCTAGATCATCAACTGTAGTGCTTTTTCTACTGCTTCGGCAGCTCTTTTTTTGCTGGGATGTTTAAAAAAAATTAAAATCTCCTTAAATTTGACTTCTGACCTTATTTATATTTTGGCCTAATTTTCAGAAGTGAAGTATTTGATCTTGTGTTGTTATATTCTAACCAAAATCATGTGGAATTAAAAGAAGAAAAAAGAAAAACTTGCCTAAAAGCTAAATAAATGCCAATAATCGCCGTTTTCTCGAAATCCGCTCAAAGAAAATCTCTGCCGCAGCAAAATGAAAAAAGTAATTCCCACAATTGTTGTAATTTTTAATCTCTAATATGTTCTTAATAAAACCTTAAAGTCCAATCATTGATTTTTTAAAATTTCTTTAAAAAAAAAAAAATTTTTTTATTTTAAAATTGTAGATTTGAAAACTGTTTAAGAATTCCGACCTTTTTGGCACTAATTTAAAACGAGTTAGCAAAACACAATAGAAAAAGTAATTCTTATCTGAGTTCTTGGGACTTATGAAATGAAAAAATGTTTCTGTAGTAGATTATTTCAATAAATTTTAAAATTTGGACCCGAATTTCTTGATTAAGTGGCCTGCGACACATCAGTTGCCTGGGGAAATTGTTATAACTCGGCTGATTTTTAACCGATTTAAGTTTTGATTGCTTCATTGCAAGGAGAATTCACTCTAAGTCACAATTCGGTAGTGTTTTTAATTCGAATTAGTTTTAAAATATCAATGTTTTCGGGAAATGCATAAAAAGTCATATTTTCCCCTTGTAATCCGTATTCCAAACTTCAGGGCCGATGCGGCACGCCTTCCCGCTGTCCGATTATCCTAATTTTTTGGCGGGAAGTCCGGTTATCAACTCAAAAAAATTCTTTTGAATACCCTAATAAATATATTTGAAGATGCATGATTGAGATCGGACTGTAAATGCCGAAGATTTAACGACAAATTTAAAAAGGCAACTCCTACGTTCGACAAAAAAAAATTCGAAACTGCCTTGTAAAAATAATTTAGATTCGAAGGTGTATGGCGCACTCCTTTTTTTTGTTACGGTCTAATGGACATGTTTGGATGCATGTATGGAGATTTCTGCATCCATGTCTTTTAAAATAATACGTCAGTAGAAAAATCTGTCAAACCGGTTTCAAATCGATTTGACTAATTTTTAACAAATTTTTAGTTGATACACTGATTTAAACAAAGATTTTAGTTATCTTCATTTAACTCTTTACTAAAAATCCTCAGTAATTTAACTAGTTTTGAGTGTTAATTTTCAAAACTATTTATAACAAATTTTTAAGAACCCATTCGTTAAATTTTAAAAAAATTTATTGTTAAAATATAACATTTTCATATTACTGTTATTACCCGGTAGATGGCGCTACCAATGTTTTAAAGATGGCACCATTTCTTTCCCTCCCAATTTTTTAAAATGGCCGATATCTCGAAAACTAAGAGAGATAGAGCAAAATTGATTAAAATTTCGACTACCCATAACCACGAATTACCCCAGCGAAAGGGGTTATCTCTATCCAAAAATGGACCTTGGGGAGGCCTTGGACCCTCGGAAATATCTAATAAAAATGTTCGACTTCATAAAATGGCTCATATCTCGAAAACTTGCTCTACAAGAGTACCCATATATGCCCTCACATAATATGGACTAGCCCCGGGGAGGGTCCCGAGATCCTAAATTTGGGTAAATTCTACTACTCAGTATAATTACAGATAAAACTGTAGTTTTACAAATTTTGTACTTAAATTTAGAGTTGTTAAATTTAACGAACAGGAATAAATTTTGTTAAGGTAACAAATTTTTCTGTCCAGCCAACAGTATTATTTTGAGTGTATTTTTTGGGTAAAGTTCGCTAAAATGAGAGTTAACAAGAAAACTCTCATGAAGTGATAAATATTCACAAAAGTAAACGAACGCGAAAAACCATATTTGAAGCCCAAAAAACAAACGTCAATAGATTTGTGCATTATAGTTCGTTTTGGTGACCGATTTTTCCAGTTCTTGTTCAATTTGTTACAAAAATCTAAATAGATTTTCTAGTTAAAACCCTTTTTAAATCAAAAATTTTAATAAAACTTTCCTTCTCAGGCATTTTGATTTATAAAAAGAATAGTTTATGAAATCTGGAAAAGATTTTAATATTAAACAAAAGCTTTGATTTATTTACATATTTAACTCTTTAACACATTTAAGCGAGCATCTTCAAAAAATTGTCGGTAATTTTATGGAGTTGTAACATTACCGATAAGCCTTTGCAACTTTTACACTACTTTTTGTAAATGATACACATATTTTTCTGAATGAATGAAATGAGCTATTAGTTGTGAACTAGGTATTTGGTTCAAATTAGTGAACTAGTTGAAACCAATTGATGATATAACAGCTGGTAAAAACAATTTACCCAAATTTATACGAAAAAAAGGTTTGGGCTTCTTCGTGCAAGAAGAATAAGAATATTACTCTCTCATGACAGCTTTAATTTACCCAATTGTGGAGTAAGAAAACGCTTTTTGGTAAAATTGGGATCCCGCGGGATCCCAATGTTGAGTATCCGAACACACCTATTAAGTCTGTATGGATCCCTGTATGTTGATTTTTACCCGAGATTTATAATATTTCATATACTTACTAGAACTATAATTTATAAAATTTTCGTCGTGTTGAAATAGGACATCTAATGAAAAAAAATTAAAAAAAATAATATTAAAATAAAAATATTTACAATAATTCTGTCATACTGGGGATATGTGTACACTGTACATGTACGTTTGAGAGCTACTAGATTTATTCAGTATTTTCTTTGTTTACCAAGTTATACACAAAATATTTGCTTCTTTTCTTTTCATCATATAACACATCTTGTGTCTGGTCCACAATATGTTGTACCAACATGATTTTATGACTGGCATACATGTGTTTACGTATACAAGTTTTATTTATAAAAATTTTTGCAACACGAAAAAAATAAAATTGTTTTTGTATATTCCAGCCAGTGTAGAAAATCAGAAAAATAATATGACTGTCTGACTCAGTGACTCAATAGCGCCCAGCCCAAACTTCTGGAGCTAGGAAGGGACATTTGGTATGTAGGTTCCTCTTCCGGCGTAAAAATGCACTAAGTCCATGCACTAACTTACAGGCAAGGTACTTTTTAGGATTTTGAACTGATCTAACTGCTAGGACTAGAAAGTTAAAAATTTTAAACATTTGTTCCTTAAAATATGAGCTAACTTCCGGATGATGTACTTCTTAGGATTTTGTTCCGGAACTTCTTAAAAATGTGGGTTTAAAAGGGGTAAATTGCCCCCTTGTCGACCTGTCCAAAACAGTGGAGCTAAAAGGTTGAAATTTGGTATGAAGGCAACCGCTAAGATGGGATTTTTGAAGTCAAAAAATATAAATGGGAAATTTCTCTTCCTTCACAACCTTCCCAAACAGCTGTAACTGTAAAGGTATTGTAAAATTTGGCACCTATGTAGCTTTCTACCGACTGAAATATTTTAGTGAGTTTTTTTAATGGACAGAGAATTCCTTGAACTTTTCTCCAGTTTCAATTTTATCAAAATCGGTTTACAGTTATTGATGAATTCAAGGTCAAATTGGAATTTTTAATTGTTTAACAGTTTATTTTGTTTTGTGAATATCTTTTATTTTTAAAAAAAGTCATATGTGGATAAATATACCATTTCAACAATAGCCAGGATAATTTTTGAACAGGTTTTCCACTTTATCGACTCTACAATAGGTTCCATTAGAACCGATTCCATAGAACTAGTTTCGGAATCCATGGAACTTAAGTTTGAGCCATGTCTGTTGGAAAGCTAGTTACAGAACTGGTTTTAGAACTGATTCCCGGAGAATCGCTTCTACTTTGGAGTAAAAGAGCTGGTTGCTTTTTGGACAATTTCAAACAAAATTAATCATAAATATTTTTTGTTAGCTGCTATCTCCAATTACTTAGATAAAAGTAAAAAAAAAAATATTTTTGCAGAAATAAATTTTAATTTTAGCTTAATATTAAGGTTGTTCGATTACTTACAAGTTACTAGGAGTACTTTTTTACAGCTGGAAAAATTCAATACAAAAAGTAAACAAAACTTTACAATTGTGATAAAAGTAGTAAGAATTTCGAGTAAACGAACACACTGAGTAATATATTAAAATTATTAAATAAATAATTAATTAAATAATTTAAACAGAAAGTGATATTAATTTATGATCTAAAATCAAACTAAAAAAATTCATTTACCAAATAAAGGATCAACTATACATACCCCTCATTCATATTAAAAACACGATACGGTGCAAAATATAATTTAAATAACATACATTTAAATTTAACGGTTCCTTGTAATTCAAAAATCTGTGTTTATCATACACAGAGTTGAATAAAACTAGCTGAAATACTTTAAGGATTAAGGTTCAAAGCAAAAAAGAGTAATAATAACAAAGGTTAAAAATAGCATTGTTAGATTTCGTTGATGTTAGACTTAGTTGAGTTGTTAACATATTCGATTTGCTTTCAACTTTCACATAAGTAGACGATTATCAATTATTAACCCAATCAAGGCAAATGACACTGATGATGGCTTCGAAAGCCGAAAATACGTATTCTGTCTTACTGGACTTATCGAATTCTATCAAATTTTTTATTCTTTGTAATTTACTTGTGAAAATTGTATCATCTTTCTTTAATTTGAAAAACAATTTAAATAGAACAGTAAAAACCATACGTCAGTGTGGCAACATTTGTGAAAAAGGTGACAAAGAGGAGATAAGACTAAAGTAGAATTTTTGTACGTCTGTTTGAGCACTTCTGAGAGTAAATTAACATATAGAGACAATCTAAGAATAAAATATAAACAATAATACAATTGAATGGAAAATCACTGATGAAGCCCGTCCATAAAAAAAGGCAGAAACTAGATCTAGTCTGATTTGCAAATTAATAATGTGTCTATAACTTTGAAAAAATGTTTATTCTTCTTAACCTCAAACCTACTTAATTGAAAGTGATATTAATTTATGATCTAAAATCAAACTAAAAAAATTAAATTACCAAATAAAAGATCAACTATACATACCCCTCATTCATTATTAAATATTTCATAGAACTCAAATTAAATATTAAACAAAAATTATTTGAAAATAATAGAATCAAATAAAAAAAACTACTACTTAATAAATGTTCCAGTGAGTCAGACGGGGCAAATTCTGGACTATAAGGCGGGTGAGGTAAAATATACCAACCACTATTTTCTGAATAGTTTTCAACCGGTCTTGCAGCTTGTGGCCGACCATTGTCATAATGGAATATTACGGTTTCATGTCTGGTCGCATTTTAACGGCGTTTTTCGGCCAATGCTTGCTTCAAATTAATCAATTATGTTCGCAATCCCTGTGATCGTTTGGCCCGCTTTAAGCAGCTCATAAAATGGGACTCTTCTGGTCCCACCAAATGCAATGCATTACATTGGCGCCATGGATATTCGATTTTGGCGTTTATTTGGCTGGTTAGGTCACATACGATTTCTTGTGCTTCGGGTTGTCGCCATGGATATTCGATTTTGGCGTTAGGTCACATACGATTTCTTGTGCTTCGGGTTGTCGCACTAAACTTTCAGGCCACAATTCTTAACCGATTTTCAAAATTCTTTTTTTTTTTTTATTTGAATTTACAAAATTCCGCACAATTCTATCAAAGCCGATTTTTAAATTTCATTTTCTAAATATTTTTTTTTCGGGAATGTCGAAAAAAAACTAATTTTTTCTCAGAAAAACCAATAAGAATTAGGGAGTTTTAAATGATATGTACCTTAAGGTATTTTAATCCCCTATCGCTACCCTGAACAAAAAATATTTTAATTTAAATTTAAATATTAAAATTTAATTTTCAGAAATTGGCATTTTAATTCCTTTTTATCTTCCTTATTTTGTACCATATTCCATTCGATCTTTTTTATATGACAACTACAATACTTCTTCCTTATTAAACGTTATATTGTCAAAAACTTTAAATATTTTTTATATTTTTTTAATTTCTTTTCAAAGAGAGGTGGACTATTTTCATCATAAAATATTTGCAGTTTTTTTATATACAGGTATTAAAAGGTACATATCATTTAAATCTGCCTAATTCTTATAAGTTTTTCTGAGAAAAAATTAAAAAAATTAGTTTTTTTCGACATTCACAAAAAAATACAAATATTTAGAAGTTGAAATTTAAAAATCGGCCGTAAAATATTTGTGCAAAAAAAGAATTTTGAAAATCGCTTAAGAATTGTGGCCTGAAATGTTATTTGCTCAAAAAAAGTGCTTTTGGACACACTGTGTGTCGTGATGTATTCAGTTTTTATCGCCAGTGATAATTATATGCAAAAATTATATTCTTTTATGGCGATCAAGCAGCATTTTGGACATGCAAAATCGTCTTCCAACGCCTCTCGGCATTAACTTTTGTGGTATCCAATTTCTTTGCTTTTGGATGAATCCTGCTGATTGCAAACATTTCTAAATTGCTGCTTGAGTGCCTCCCAATAATTTTACAAGTTCTTCTTGAGTTTGACAATAATCTCCATCGAATAATGCCTCCAATTCCTCATCTTCAAACATTTTTGGTTAACCTGGGCGTTCTTTGCCTTCGGTGTCAAAATTACTACTTCTGAACACAGACCATCTCCCGCTCGTTGACATCAATGGAGCATACTCAGGATAAGCTTCGGTGAGCAATCGATATGTTTCAGCTGCATTTTTTTTATTTGAAGAAGTAAAACAAAACTTCCCGCAAATTGGCAAAAAATTCGACATTAACGAAGCAAAAAAAAATTGTATTTCATTTAATGACTAAGTGAGAGTAAATGATAGATATTTTCCGCTCCAAAATGCCATATAAGTTATTAAGGACACAAACCATTTGTAAAACATATGACATCTGTTGTAAATCTCACACTATTAAGTTATATACCCAATAAGATAATTTTCTAGCTACCTTATGTTTACTATTAAATGGCGTTAAAATGAAAATCGGTGACAACAAAAAAATTAGGTTTTTCCAACGAATTCAAATCCTTAGCCCCAGTGCGGCGTAGACATTCGCTAAGACGGAATTTTTGTACATTCCTACGAAGAGGGCGAAAAGGGGGTATCTTTCAGGATCTGCCCCATATTTTTCTAGAAACATGAAAATTATAACATTAACTAATCGTATAAATATGATTTAAAATATCCATTAAATTAGAAAATGCAAACAAATATAATATCTAGTTCTAGAGCCTTTCTTTTAATTAATTTAATTTCTCGATTTTATTAAATAAAACTGATTACATTACCTTGAACTTTTGGTGTTATAAAACAAATAATAAGTTTAGAGAAAACAAATTACCCTGAAATTTTATATTATCTAATTAACCCTTTACAAAACAAAAAAAAAAAAATTTAAATAGCTAACTTTTGTTTCTTCTTTTGAAACTTTTAAGCCTTAATATACTTTTATTTTCTTTCTGCAGTGGTTGTTAAAATTGTTAAAATATGATCTACTTCTTTCAAGAAAACAATGAACAGTAATGACCCTTCTAAAAAGTTTAAACAGCAACAAAAAAAAGATAATAAAACGAATAAAAAAGTTAAAGCCGGGCATGTCGACTATATGACACCCTGCACCAGTCTGCGTGAAAGGCAACTAATGTTTGGATACTAAATTTGATTTGGTTGAAATGGTGTCGAAATTTTACTATAAAATTGCAAAAATTACACACAGAAACAGATTCGGTGCCGACAACCACCTTTGTAGCCAAACGAATGGTATGGTACCCGAATTTTTCAGTTATGACAACAGAGAACCAATTGAGACAGGAGTGGTGTGACTGTGGCAATGGACCTTCTTTAAATATCCGACTTATATTAGTACCAAATTTCAATAAAATATTTTAATTTTTTTAAATTTATTTTTATCGGGATATACATTAATTGCATTAAAGGAATTAAGTGTGCTAAAATCCCAGACGTATTTTACAAATTGTGAAAAATAATCTGTTGGAAGCATGTCCCTATCCAGATTTCATTCTTGCCTAAGGAAATCGTCAGGGAATGATGTTTTTAGAACTTCTGGAAATATTGGTTAAGTTAAATAACAAACTCAATGAGAATTTCTTGTTCTCGTCTAGGCATTATTAAACATTAAAAAAAAACAACAACAACAATAACAAAGAATTTACCACAATTTGCCTTGTCATCTTCCAATATAGTACTCTGTTGTTTTGATAGATCTAGCAATATAGTGAGTTTGTAATTTAACTTAACAAATATTTCCAGATATATCGTCCCCTGACGACTTCCTTCCCAGCAAAATTTTCGGATGCAAAGAACCGGTTGTAGAACAACTTGTTCTTGCATGCAACCTGTTCTAATTTATGTTCTATCATCGGTGATTTTTGTTTGTCCCAAAAGCAACAGGTTATGTTCCTCCAAACTAGAACAGGTTGCTTTGGAAGCGGTTCTAGAACCAGTTATAGAACCGGTTATGCGACAGTAAGGCCTTCCATTTTGACTTCCAGGAATCAGTTCTAGAACCTGTTCCACGGAACCGGTGGTAAAAACACCTATTCTAGAACAGATTCAAAGGCAACCAGGTCATAAAAATTTTGCTGGGTTAGGCAAGAATGAAATCCGGATAGGGACATGCCTCCAAAAGATTATTTTTCACAATTTGTTAAATACGTTTGAGATTTTAGCACATTTAATCCCTTTAATATTTTTATATTTGCTACCTGTAGCGTGCAAGCAATTAAAAGAGTCTATTTTTCGAGGACATTTATATGGGCACTAGGTCTAAACATCGACCGATATTAGACCCTGTAGCATGCAACCCAACTTAATAAGTAACTTTTGGTATTCTTTTATTTGGACGCTAGGTCTAAACATGGACCAATCTTAATCAAAATCAATGGATTTCGTCCTTGAGACGATAAAGGTCAATGTACAAAATTTCGTCAATATATCTTAATATTTGCGACCAGACAAAAGGACGGACGGACAGACAGAAGGACATCGCTAAATCGAATTAATAAAGTGATTCCAAGTCGATTGAACATAGAACCACCTTATACTAAAAGGCCACAGCTAATATCATGTGGTGTTGCAAACATCAGCACAAACTTATTCCACCCTGTGCACGTAGTTGAGTAGGGTATAAAAATCATAATATACACGCAATGTTGAAGATGGTAAACTTTTGACTATACAACAACAAATGGACCATACAATTCTTGTTGTTTTTTCATATTATAATAATAAGAACTTTTGGTTGCTTATTGCATTGAGAAGAAATAATACACAATATGATAAACTTAACACTGTCATAAGTAGAATAAAAAAATTACAATTGGCAAAAAAAAAATGGTTTTAGAAAATATAAAGGAACGTTAACTAAGAAACAACGAACAAAAATAAAATAAAACTAACCCTATAACAAAATAGATTTAATATTTGTAGTTAACCCTAGTAGGACAGTTTACTTTTCTAAGATCAGCACAATATCAACTTTAACTATAGTAACTACATGAAAATAAGTTATATTTGAATGAATAAGGACCAACGTAACAGTTAACCATCAGTCAAATTTTCAAGAAAATAACTGTGGTTGGCAATAAATTGTGTTTATTTTTAAAAGTTGTAGTCGTCAATAAGCATACTTATATGCAGATCTTTGAAGAATTAATTCTTTTTTGACTGGATTCACTACCAATCGAATTCAATTTTCTTTAGAATTGAATGAATTCCTTTTCTTAAGTAATTTACTGAATTCGTTCAACTGAACGCGTTCATCAAACAAAAAATTCAAAGAATTAATTACATTGCAATAGTTCTCTTTATTAAATCAAATGTATTAATTCACTGGTGAACGCGTTCAATTTTATAAATCGAACGGAAAAAAGTGAATTAATTCCTTACTGAATTAATTCACCACTGAATTAATTCAATTTCATTTTCATTCAGTGAATTAAAAAAAAAATATGTTCAGTGAATTAAAAAAAAATAAAAATACATTCAGTGAATGAAAAAAAATTAAATTACGTTCAATAAATTAAAAAAGAAAAAAATACGTTCACTGAATTGAAAAAAAATACGTTCACTTAATTGAAAAACAAAAATTACGTATGCTGAATTAAAAGCCTGTTTTCTGCCGTTCAGTAGAAGAAAACATTGTATTGTAAAAACGTATAAATGAAATACGTCATAGTGCAGCATCTACATTTTACTGGGAAGCAAAAGGTTGAAAAATTAAATTAATAGTTATATTTTTTCAAAATTCATCTACATCTGTAAAGTTTTTATTTTTAATAGTAAAAGGCTTTATTTTTTAATCATGTAGGTTGATAAAGTACATCGGATTTCTCTAACACTTAATATATATGTAATTTGTTTATTTTCACTAGCAAACGCTATAAAATTGCTTAGTTGCAAATTTTATTTGTAAATAAATGTTTTGTTCTACTGAATGCCAGAAAACAGGCTTTGAGTTCAATGTACGTATTTTTTTTTTTTAATTCACTGAACGTAATTTTGTTTTTTTTAATTCACTGAATTTAATTTTATTTTTTTTAATTCACTGAATGAAAATGAAATCGAACGCGTTCACCAGTGAATTAGTTCATTAGTGAATTAGTTCATTTGATTTAATAAAAAGAACTATAGCAATTGAATTAATTCGTAACAAAATAAATCGAACGAAAACAAATATGAATTAATTCCATTCAATATATGGTGCTTTGTGAATTAATTCATCGAATTTTTAATTCAGAATTAAAAAATTGAATTAAGGAATTAATTCTTCAAAGCTCTGCTTATATGTTTCCATAAACCAAAATATATCATTTGCGTGATTTGAAATATAAACAATGTAGTGTTGCCACCAGTAGAACAAAAATACACATATGTAGGCCAAAAACTACCCAAAACCGTATGAAATTATATAAAAACAAATTTTAATTTTTTTACATTTCTTTAAAATATTAGCATAAGTGCTACGTAAATAGGCATATAAACAATCTTATTGTCAGCTGCTATCAATAAGATCAGGGAACTTCTGTAGTCAGAATTTGGTAGTTATTCAAGTAGTATTCAGTGAAGTTATTTTAAATGAAAAAAAACATTCATTCGTAGAAGAAATGTATATTTTAACAACATTCGTAAGACATTGAAAAAACAAACAATATAAAAGACTGAAACATCGTAGCATTAATCTTATGCAGCCATTTTGTTAAAAAAAAATAAACCAAATAAAATTGTATAAAATGTAGTAAATATTGTTAGTTGTTTTAACTAATTTGTGGTTAATTTTATTAAGAGTCAAAAACAAAAGAAAATGTAAGTTGAATTTAACCCATTTCCGTCCTCTGTTCGCACTTGCGAACAAAAAACTTAGTCATTTTGAGCGGTCAATTTTTCTGCTTTTTTGAACAGTTATTTTTAAATTTATAATGCAAAAATATTGAATATAGTCTTAGCCTAAATAAACGACAAATTAAAATTTTATTAACAAATTTATTTTTTATATTGTTCGGCATTTTTCTGCACCCTCTTTTTTAAAGAGTTTTTATTTAACTGTTCATATATATTTATTGTACAAAAATAAAAAATTGTAAGTACCCTAGTAAAAATGATTTTTATATAATCAGATATGATTTTTATATAATCATTTATGATTTAATACAATTATAACTTGTCGAGTATTGTGAAACATATATTTTTATATGATTATATCAAAAGATATTTAATTATATAAAATTATATTAACCAGATCCGCCATTTTCAGGATCAACTCATGTATGGGTTAATATAATTATATAAAAAATATATTATCTGATCCGAAAAATGGTGGATCTGGTTAATATAATTTTATATAATTAAATATCTTTTGATATAATCATATAAAAATATATGTTTCACAATACTCGACAAGTTATAATTGTATAAAATCATAAATGATTGTATAAAAATCATATATGAATATATAAAAATCATATATGAATATATAAAAATCATTTTTACTAGGGTATGCAGTTTTTTCAGCAACAAATGAAGGAATTAAAATCAAGTCATAAATAGGGAAAAAAATTCCAACAAAATTCTTGTAGACAATGGTTAAGATTGCTGTTCGCAAGCGCAAACACTGGCTGCTTTTCAACATCAATAATTTGTTTTCTGTCCCAAGTGGTTTTTTTTAAGTAGCGGCAACGACTATATAATTAAAAGACTTCCCGACTCTCCCTGCCTCTGTTAAGTGACTCTCTTAATTTGAATCGAAAAATGTTGCCATAAGAATTACACATGTCTGCAAAGGCTAATATTTTTCGATACAAACGGTTAGCTTTTGCAGATATGTGCAATTATTATGGCAACATTGTTCGATGCAAATTAATTAATTTCGATACGTATTTTACAGTGTTTTTTCTGCAAGTGATTTCAAAGTTTAGAATAGAATTTCTCGTATGGTTTTTAAAATTTAAACTGTGTTTATGAAAGAATGGTTCCATATTTTGGACGCCACTCATTGAAAATGTACATTAGAAACAAACCAATTCGGTTTTGTTACAATTCGGGTGTTTCATTAATATCTTGGTTTTTATGAGGGTCAATTGCTCAATCTGTTTTCTAGGTCAGGGAACAAAAATTTTAACAAAACTTGGTCCAGAGCACTGTGAAAAATGTATGGATTTTGCAAAATTCAAAACTATTTCCACCTAACGATGATTTACTTGCCAAAAGAAAAGTTTTGGTATCCATATTAGAATATATTTCTGATAAAATGCGAAAAATCGCGAATTTCAAAAAAATCTGAAACACGTGTTCACTTAAATCGACTGTAGATAATGATATGTAAGTTTGAAATTTCAATCACAAACATCTACGTACAAAAGAGAAAAAATTTGTTTTTTTTAGAATATCCTTGAAAATAAGACATCTCTGGATATGCTTGAACGTGTTGTATATACCGCGGGGACGCGCCTCAAAAAAACCTTTCATATGATACACATATTGAGTGTGTTGTTCAGATAAAATGCAAAATTCTTACAAAAACTAAAAAAAATACCTTTTTAGATTTTGGTCCAGTTCGTGAGATTTCAATGCTAGACCCGACATATTTTGGGAATCATCATAAAACAAACCAAGGTTTATTTTCAGGGGGGCACTTTTTTATTTTTTCGTGAGTCGGTCTAATGTATGTCAAACTAAAACTTATAGTTTTCTTAAAAAATAAATCTACTTGAATCAGTACTGATTTGTATTTAATTTTGTTTTTATATTAATGTATCATATCGACAAAAATATTTAAAAGAAAATTATTTTTAAGTTTTTAAAGCAATAAATAATAATGTTGAATAGCGGCCAATGTTTGCGCTTGCGAACATTAGTTTCTGGCGACCCTAGAAGGGCTAGGTGAATTTTAACAGCGGATGTGGATTCAGGAGTCCCAAATTAGTTAAGAACTCGAATTTCGTTTAAATCTGATGACTTTTATGTTTCGCGGCCGGAAATGGGTTAATGAAATATTAGTAGTCCTGTTTTCAAGTGAAATTTCATTTGTTTTAATTAAGTTGTCATTCAATAAATCCGTAATTTAGCTGCGATACTTTAATACTGCGTTCATAGTACGATTCTTAAACACGTTTATGTAAAAGTTATACATATCAGTTCACTCTTAAAAATTAAGTGTTTAAGTTAAACACTTCGAACAGTTGTTCCTTAACAATTGTAAAAAAAAACTAAAATTCAATAAAGTTTCCCAGAAAGTTATCCAACGTTATAATTGCTATAAAAAGTGAAATAACATTGTCCGCCCCAGTCGGAAACAAGACTTTTTAATTTCCAGTTAAGAGACAACTTCATGGCTGTTTTTGGATTTTCCGTTCACCGGAAGAAAAACTTTATTAATTGTTTTGTTCGTCTATCATTTAGTAAGAAAATAACATATTTTATTCAATTTAAATTTTTTTATTTTTCTTGTTATGTCTTCTTCTGCTTCAAACTTGTCATTCAACACTAATTGATATCAAACTTATCGTGTTTAACAACGTCTTTAAAAATTAAACATGATAATTTAGCGTGTTTAAAGGGTAGAAAAATGTCCTGTAAAACATCTCATTTAAATATGTTTAACGCGTTAAACACGTATGTGTGAACACCGCATAAGAATTAAAGTTCAAAACAAAAATAGTAATAACAGAGTATAAAAATAGCATTGTTAAAATTTCGCTGATCTCTGTCTAATTGAATTGTAAACATGTGTTTATTTCCTTAAATTCAATATAAATAGATCATCCCCAAATACTAACCCATAAAGGCATAGGATACTGAGGATGGATCTGTAGCGGGACCTGAAAATACGTATTATATCCTGCTGGCCTTATCCTTGTCCTTGAATAGAATCCTTAGAAATAAGAACATAAAAAAACCCTGAAGTAGATGTATTTTTTTTCTTTTAATATTGTATCAAAAAATATAAACTTCTATTCAAATTCCGATTTCCATGCAGTAAGAAAATTTCTGTAAAAGCTGAAATTATACCAATAACTTTACAAAATTGTCGTTATTCATAAATTATTTCGTCCTGATTTTTAATAATTATTTATTTAAAACTTGGCAACACTGAAACAATTTCCTGTTTGTATCTCTCTTCTTTCTTTTTAGGGTTAATTTTCATTTTACCCTCCTCTTTCCCTATATGGCTACAAATGAATATCGTACCACACACGCCTAAGTAATACCAAGTTATTATTGTACTAAAGTAAAAACAAACACAGTCAAACAATTTCATTTAAATATTTTGTAAAAGAACTAACCGAACAAACAAATAACCTTTCATTTTCTTGTTTTTGTAACGCATAATGGGTGGGGTTATTTGGGGTTAAAGCGAAGCAAAAGCGATTATGGTAAAAGTGTTTTGTAAAAGTATTACTTGCCAAAAAAACAAAAAAAAAATTCTTTTCTCGTATATTTTTCGTTTATTTTCAAATTGTGTTCTTGTGTAGTTGAGTGCCAGCTATTACTTTGCTATTTTCAGCTTTAAAACATGAAAACAATAACACTAACCGTAAAGTTTTATATTTTCCGAAAAAGGGGTAGCAGCATAAAAACAGTAGTTGAAGAAAGAATAATTTAAGTAAATTTTACAATGATTGTTGATGAAATTGGGCCACCAGTACTCAACAACAATGACGAAGATGACTACAGCCAAGTTAAAGCAACCCACCCTTTATTAGCATACCACTACTACGCACTTTTGTACTTACTATGTTTCGGCTGCTATTCTTAAGAATATTCAACAAAGACAAGAAAACCAAAAAAAAAACCAAAAAAAAAAAAAAAAAGGTTTAAAAATAACAAATCAAAGGTTTTATATATAAAAAGAAAAACAGAATTACAAGAAAAATAACATATTTGGCAATATTCATAATATACAAAACAAAAAGAAAAAATTATATATTCACAAGCTACAGTGGGATAAAAAAGTAACATCTTAATATTTTAAAGTCAAATAAGTTTCCAAGCCTTAAATTTTGAAACGCAGGCGATTGCCAAGAAGCTTATTATTTCAAAGTTTAGTTTCAGCAAAGCACGGTACCCAAGAAATAAATAGTTTTTTGGATACACAGGTACAAATTTTTTTAATACTGGCCGATACTCAGTTAAAATTTTATCATATTAACAAACAAATTAATTGAATTTACAATTTTTTGAAGCACAATTTGTAAATACAATTATACTGTTTGTTAAAATAAAAAAAACTTTTAACTAAAAATTAGCCAATGATACAAATTACTTTTTCTGTGTAATTGCATTTTTTCTTTATGCGAGTACCACCCAAAAAATGCGTTACCAATATATTTATTTTATTTTTTTTTTTCAGTGGAAATCCCGTATAACGAATACTCGGTTTAACAACTGTTTAGTTAACTGTTGGTCTTTGCGTAAGTTGGAAAACAGAATAAATTGTTCAATGTGTTTTACAAGTGTCTCGAAAGAGGTATTAATTACGTGCAACATTTGTAATCGAAATTTCCATAACATATGTGTAAATACGAGTAAAAAGGTTAAAGTCGGGCATGCCGACTATACAATACCCTACACCAGTCTGGTTAAAAGCCAATGTTTGGATCCGAAATTCGAATGGGTTAAAATGGGACTTGTGTCAAAATTTTCTATAATGTGAGTCAGCGAACCAAATTCCATTAAAATATCTTAATATTTGCGACCTGCAGTTTGTAACCAAGCCAATTTTGGGGGACCCTTATATGGGCACTTGGTCTAAACATGGACCGCTGTTAACCAAAATCAATAGGCTTCGTCCTTGGGCTGATATAGGTCGGTATACCAAATTTCATCAAAATATCTTAATATTTGCGACCTGCAGCGTATAAACAATATAATTTTGAGGGGACCCTTTTATGGGCACTAGGTCTAAACATGTACCGCTGTTAACTAAAATCAATAGGCTTCGCCCTTGGGCTGCTATAGTTCGGTGTACCAAATTTCGTCAAAATATCTTAATATTTGCGACCTGCAGCGTATAAACAATATAATTTTGAGGGGACCCTTTTATGGGCACTAGGTCTAAACATGGACCCGTGTTAACCAAAATCAATAGGTCTCGTCCTTGGGCTGTCATAGGTCGATGTACCCAATTTCATCAAAATATCTTAATATTTGCGACCTGCAGCGTATAAACAATATAATTTTTGTAGGACCCTTATATGGGCACTTGGTCTAAACATGGACCGATGTTCACCAAAATCAATAGGTTTCGTCCTTGGGCCAACACAGGTCTGTGTACCAAATTTCATCAAAATATCTTAATATTTGTGACCTGCTGCGTATAAACAATATAATTTTGGGGTACCCTTATATGGGCACTAGGTCTAAACATGCACCGCTGTTAACCAAAATCAATAGGCTTCGTCTTTGGGCTGATATAGTTCGGTATACCAAATTTCATCAAAATATCTGAATATTTGCGACCTGCAGCGTATAAACAATATAATTTTGAGGGGACCCTTTTATGGGCACTAGGTCTAAACAAGGACCGCTGTTAACCAAAATCAATAGGCTTCGTCTTTGGGCTGATATAGGTCGGTATACCAAATTTCATCAAAATATCTTAATATTTGTGACCTGCAGAGTATAAACAATATAATTTTGAGGGGACCCTTTTATGGGCACTAGGTCTAAACATGTACCGCTGTTAACTAAAATCAATAGGCTTCGCCCTTGGGCTGCTATAGGTCGGTGTACCAAATTTCGTCAAAATATCTTAATATTTGCGACCTGCAGCGTATAAACAATATAATTTTGAGGGGACCCTTTTATGGGCACTAGGTCTAAACATGGACCCGTGTTAACCAAAATCAATAGGTTTCGTCCTTGGGCTGTCATAGGTCGATGTACCCAATTTCATCAAAATATCTTAATATTTGCGACCTGCAGCGTATAAACAATATAATTTTTGTAGGACCCTTATATGGGCACTTGGTCTAAACATGGACCGATGTTCACCAAAATCAATAGGTTTCGTCCTTGGGCCAACACAGGTCTGTGTACCAAATTTCATCAAAATATCTTAATATTTGTGACCTGCTGCGTATAAACAATATAATTTTGGGGTACCCTTATATGGGCACTAGGTCTAAACATGCACCGCTGTTAACCAAAATCAATAGGCTTCGTCTTTGGGCTGATATAGTTCGGTATACCAAATTTCATCAAAATATCTTAATATTTACGACCTGCAGCGTATAAACAATATAATTTTGAGGGGACCCTTTTATGGGCACTAGGTCTAAACAAGGACCGCTGTTAACCAAAATCAATAGGCTTCGTCTTTGGGCTGATATAGGTCGGTATACCAAATTTCGTCAAAATATCTTAATATTTGTGACCTGCTGCGTATAAACAATATAATTTTGGGGTACCCTTATATGGGCACTAGGTCTAAACATGCACCGCTGTTAACCAAAATCAATAGGCTTCGTCTTTGGGCTGATATAGTTCGGTATACCAAATTTCATCAAAATATCTTAATATTTGCGACCTGCAGCGTATAAACAATATAATTTTGAGGGGACCCTTTTATGGGCACTAGGTCTAAACATGGACCCGTGTTAACCAAAATCAATAGGTTTCGTCCTTGGGCTGTCATAGGTCGATGTACCCAATTTCATCAAAATATCTTAATATTTGCGACCTGCAGCGTATAAACAATATAATTTTTGTAGGACCCTTATATGAGCACTTGGTCTAAACGTGGACCGATGTTCACCAAAATCAATAGGTTTCGTCCTTGGGCCAACACAGGTCTGTGTACCAAATTTCATCAAAATATCTTAATATTTGTGACCTGCTGCGTATAAACAATATAATTTTGGGGTACCCTTATATGGGCACTAGGTCTAAACATGCACCGCTGTTAACCAAAATCAATAGGCTTCGTCTTTGGGCTGATATAGTTCGGTATACCAAATTTCATCAAAATATCTTAATATTTGCGACCTGCAGCGTATAAACAATATAATTTTGAGGGGACCCTTATATGGGCACTAGGTCTAAACAAGGACCGATGTTCACCAAAATCAATAGGCTTCGTCCTTGGGCCAACATAGGTCTGTTTGCCAAATTTCATCAAAATATCTTAATATTTGCGACCTGCAGCGTATAAACAATATAATTTTGGGAGGACCCTTATATGGGCACTAGGTCTAAACATGGACCGATTGTAACCAAAATCAATAGGCGTCGTCCTCAAGTCGATATAAGTCGGTGTACCAAGTTTCATCAAAATATCTTAATATTTGCGACCTGTAGAGTGCGCACAAGAATGCATGGACAGACAGACAGACGGACGGACTGGCAGACAGACGGACATCGTTAAATCGAAATAAAAAAAAAGTTCTGAGCCGATCGGTATACTATAAGGTGGGTCTAGGACCAATACTTTTTTGGTGTTACAAACATCAGCACAAACTTATAATACCCTAACCACATAGTGGTGTAGGGTATAATAAGCGAAGAATTTATATTAAAATCATTAAATTGTAATAAAAATATAGTTTTCAATTGCAATAAATGTTTAATTTCTGGAATTGAGCTAATTTCAACGGTCTCTGCATTATCTATGGAAGTTAAAGAGCTAAGAACTTTGTTATTTGAACTCTTAACTAACGTTAAATCTAAATCCAGTAATATTGATTCTCAATCCGCCTTTAAATCAAATGCTAAAAACTCTTATGCAAATTATGCTCTTGCTGTACAACGAGGTAATGATCTTGAAGTGGCTGAATTTATGAGACCTTCAGTTGCTGTTGGTGGTATTATCAACAATAATGTAAATGTGGATATAAACAATTGCTCAATTAATGCTGAATGTAATATGCAGTCTGCAAATACTCCTCGTTTATCTAATGCGGTGGATGCCTGTAATTCTGGTTGCGTAAACAATAGTAATGTTTTTCATATCAGACAAACTAAACCTGTTTCTGTTGATACTCAAACAAGCATGCAATCTTCTCTTAGTTCTATGGAGATGTTTCCAGTTTTTTAACTTAACAAATATTTCCAGAAGTTCTAAAAACATCGTCCCCTAACGAATTCCTTAGGCAAGAATGAAATCCGGATAGGCACATGCCTCCAACAGATTAATTTTCACAATTTGTAAAATACGTAAGGGATTTTAGCATATTTATTTCCATTAATGCAATTAATGTATGTCCCGATAAAAATAAAAATAGGAAATTTAATTTTTTTATTTTTCTTGTGTCTTCTTCTGCTTCAAACTTCTGATTCATTACCAATTGATATCAAACTTATCGTGTTTAGCAGCGTGTTTAAAAATTAAACATGATAATTTAGCGTGTTTAAGGGTAGAAAAAATGTACAGTAAAACATCTAACTTAAACATTTTAGCGCTTATTTAAACACGTAAAATTGACTTAAACACGTATGTGTGAATGCCGCATAAGTATCATATTCTCTGTCCGCATTACGTCTAATGTCTAATCTGTGACATCAACATCTTGTCTGTCTGGTTTTTGTCCGCACTATAAATGTGCTTATGCTACAATTTTGGTAGCAAAATAAATTAGTAAAACATTGGTTGAAAATTAATTTACTGCTAAAAAATATAACTAAAACTTTTGCTGAAAATACAATTTCAGCAAAAAAGTTGATGGAAATTAGTATACTTCATACTAATTTTTCTACTTAACTTATTTTTTTTGAGTTTACGATATCCAAGTACTACTTCTATTTCCATTTTGTTTGGTTAGGTCTCTAACATATTTGTTGCACTGTGATATCTTTAGCTCTAGATGGTATGATAATGTGACAATTTATTTGAAACTTCTCAGATTTTAAATAACTTTTATTTCTAAATATAGAATACAAAAAATTTTATTTCAATTGACTCACTGTTCACATGTACAAAGGATTTTTCTTGTTTTAATTCTGTTTGTGAAAACTTATTTTTGCCAAAGACAAAAATAAAAGCACTTTAAGTTGTAGGTAAAAATACGAATACATATACAACTCCCCTTTCACTATATCTTGTTAAAAAAGCACGAAAAGCCCTCTATAAATTTAATACAACGTAATCAAATCTAGAAGGCAGTATAAAAATGTACACATGTATGTAGTTAACTACTACCGAAAAGTAAAAAGAGTGTGGGTGTGTGTGGGTATTATATGTGGGTGTGTGTGGGTATTATAATAATAAAATGCAATAAAATTTTAAGAGTGAGCTCGAAGGAAAACAAAACGACAGGCTAAAAAACACAAGGCAAACTTTGTTAAATTTTCAAGGTTCATATTTTTTGTCTTGTTACTTTGTTAAAGAAAAAAAAAATCTGGAGCTTCTTAATTCAACACTAAACAATCAGGCGTATCTCTCTCTCTCTTGTGTTTGTGTTAAATGACTAAACAATAATTTGGTTGTTGTATGGGACGTTAAAGGCAAGCAGGAGTCAAACATGCACACACACAAAAACACACAAACACATACATGCACAATAATATAAACGTAATATACAATATGGGTAACACTTTGACTTTGTTTATCGTTTTATAGCTAAATTTAATGATGCATGTGCAATAATCTAAGCAAATATTGTAGCAACCAAGTCAGTATGTACTAGTAGTATAGCAAGTGAAGTACATCAGGAACAGGTATAAAGTTGTCGTTTGTTACTGGTATATATGTATGTGGATATGTGTCGGCAAGTCTTTTTATAAACACAAGTCTTAACAATCTGCTTGAAGTATGGATGTTACTATTTGCTGTGTTCTGTTTTTTTTTTTTATTTAATAAAAAAGTTAAAATTCGTTAAATTGATCAAAGTTGGGAATGCGAGGAAAAAGAAAATTTTTCTAGAAAAAAGCATGAATATTACAAATAACAGTTAAGTGTATGGGTATTTCGTTAAAGTTAAAGTCATATTATAAAAAGCTTAAATCTAAACTACAATATTCATCGAAAAAAAATTGTAAGTGTAAAAGGAAATTAATTCGATTAGACTATAGGGAATAAGTAATAATAGCTTAGCATTTCGATTTTTTGATCTGAAAGTTTATATAAGTTAATAAGTTTTCTTTTTAAATCCACTGTGAGTTTTAAAATATGCACAAATTTCTTCATATCAAATGGGAAAAGCGATTAGCTCTTTTATTTTTCGGCCTTAACGAAAAGTTTGAAATTTTCCCAATAGTAGTTTGCTTACTTTATAGAAAACAAACAGACGCTGAGTCTGAGAGACAAGTCATCACTACTCATGGACAGATGATTTTGTTGACCGTAAAATTAAGGTAGCTCACAATAACATCCAGTACTGAACCATGATTTTCGAAATAAATTTGCATAATTTTCAGGCGTTTTACTGGCATTAGTCTGATCATGATGAATTAAATAATAGCGTTGCCATATTTGATAAATTTGTGATCGGGTAATCATTATCAGAAAATGTAAAAACACATCCTAAAAAAACTCAAATTATCACTTTAGTCATAGAAATAAATCTGTAAAAATAGCAGAGAAAGCAACTCAAAATTAGTTAAAAATTCTGCTACAGAAAAGCTGCTAAATTAACAGATTTTTTGCTAAATACTAGTAAAATAAAAATAACAAAAATACGAATGTAACTTTTAGTTAATTGTAAAAGACAAATTGTACTGCAGCATCTGCAGAAAATATTGCTAAATACTTGTAGATTAATAATATCAAAAAGAGACTGTCATGTATATAAAATTTTTGTTATTTTTAAGCTAAATTTAGTTGTATACAAATAGCAGTCTATCCTGTTAAATTAACAAATATATTTGCTAAAAAAAATTGTAAACTGCTGTTTTCAAAGGCTCGATTTTTATTTGCATTAAAAAAAATCCGAAAAAAAACTTCGAAAATTTCAAATTTTTTTGTGATTTTTTAGATCGCTAATTAAAAAATTTTGCTGATTTTAGCAGGTTATTTTTTTATTTCCTATTAACAAAAATTTAACTCAAATATAACTGAAATCCTATATATTAAAGAGTTTTATTTTTACTGTTCCTATCTTACTAATATACAGCAAAAATAAACTGCTAATTTAGCAGTTTTTTCTGTAGCATAATTTTTAAATAAATTTTTACAGACTTTTTTTGCTATTATAATTATAATTATAATTTTTGGTGAAATGCAGGGTTAAGAATTGATGCACAAAATTGGCTACTGAAATCACTGTTCGTGTTTTACATGGATTTTTACAGCTTTTTTTTGGGATTTAACCAATTTATGTCAAATCGGCCTTGAAAAATGTTATGTCATAATAAAGAGCCAATTAAAAGGAAAATATTTCAACAAAAAATGTATGCATACGTTATGTATGCACTCAAAAAAAAAAAAAAGTCAGTAAAGTCAGCAAAAAATGTTGCTGTGTCAGCAAATTTTTAGTCAGGAGCGTGCTTGCAAAAAAGTTTGTAATTTCAGCAAAAGGTTTGCTGAAAACCAGCGAGCTGATTTTTACCAAAAAAAAAAGTAATCTTCAGCAAAAGTTTTGCTGACATTTAGTCGACTGCAAATTTAAAAAAATCCTTGCTAAAATCACTAAACTTTTTGCTGAATATTAGTAGACTGAAAAAAACACAAAAAACTTGTAGCGAAATTCTACTTTAGTTAATTTATTTGCTGAAAATTTAAATATAGAATATGTGTAGAGTTTTTTTCATTTTTTGTCATTTCCGTTTCCAGACAAGCTGCGACATCTACATCTTGTCTATCTGGTTGTCGTCCACGCTATGCATGCGGTTATCAGCACAATTTTTGTAGCAAAATAAATTAGGAAAACATTAGTTCAAAATTAGTTTAGTGCTAAAAAAATATAACTAAAATTTTTGCTGAATTTCAGCAAAAAAATTGCTGAAAACTTGTACACTTGATATACAAGACGTTTTACTAATTTTTCGACTAACTTATTTTTTTGAGTGTGCTTTAGGGTTATGATTTTTTGATTGATTTTTTTTTTTTTTGCAAATATCAAATTTTACATGCCCTAGCCAATAAGGCCATTAAAAATATTAAGAAGCGCAATCTAACTTTTTCGCTGCTGTCAAAAAAGTTCCCGCACCAAAAGGGTTGATTTTAGTTTAAATAAAATATTTCTCCGAAATTTTAAACAAATGAGACTCAAACGATGCTGGATTATTATCAGTGTATAATATGTGGTTAACTCTAAAAATTGTTCTTGCTAAATTTCAAACAAAAAAGTTTCCATTCGCCAAAGTTATCGCAATAATTACACTTATTTAATGAGGTTAGTGCACTCAAAAAATTAGTTAGTAGAAAAATTAGTAAAACGTCCTGTATATCAAGTGTACTAGTTTTCATCAATTTTTTTGCTGAAATTCCGTTTTCAACAAAAACTTTAGTTATATTTTTTTAGCACTAAACTAGTTTTGAACTAATGTTTTACTAATTGTACGAGAACTAAATAGACACGATGTAGATGTCGCAGCTCGTCTGGATGTAATACAGCTAACGAAAATGATAATTAAAAAAAAAACATCTCCACACAATTTCCATATTTAAATTTTCAGCAAATAGATTAACTAAAGTAAAATTTCTCTACTAATTTTTTGAGTTTTTTCAGTTTTCTAATATTCTGCAAAAAGTTGAGTGATTTTAGCAAGGATTTCTTTCATTTGCAATCGACTAAGTGTTAGCAAAACTTTTGCTGAGATTACTATTTACTGTTTACTGATTTTCAGCAAACACCTTTTTTTTTTTTTAAAATAAGAGAAGCAACACTTCGAAAATTCTTCCTATTAATTAACGTGTTGCTTCCTTTGGAAAGGGGATAGAGAACAAGTTAAAGGTGGTGAAAGATGATGGGCTTCAAATATGGCAACACTGTAATTGCGCGAGATGTTGAATTTTAGAACAGTTGTTGCGCGCCATCTGATGGTGAGTTGGCGAACTTTGTTGAAGCTTGTAGTTCATAGCCCTGTTATATTATTTTACTTCGGTGGGGTTAAGTGCTATGGGAATACCGAAGGAGGACGCTGGAAAGACAGGAGGGATAGAAAAAACTGATACATATTACTATTTTTCATAAATTGATGTTGCCTTGGTTGGGGCTCGCATCCGCAACCTCACGTGTAACAGTCCAACGCGCTAACCATTACACCACAGCGCCCACTAAAATTACCAAATTTTTTGCAAGCATGCTCCTGACTAAAAACTTGCTGACACAGCAACATTTTTTTCTGACTTTACTGACCTTTTTTTTAGTGTATCGTATTTATATTTTTGGGATGAAAACCATCGTTAGAATACATTTCACAAAACATTAAGGGGGTTCACAAGGGGTGTGCTGTTTGTTGTATCGTTTTATCGTCCTAACAAAAAACAGCGTTGTTAAAATTTAAATTGAAAAATACAGCACTTGATAATAGACCTTTTTTTTAATCACCGGATTTATTTTTGGATTTAATTTATTTTGTTAAAAAATCCATATTTTGGTTTTTAATTTTCAAAATTTATAATTTTTTTTTAAATCTAATACTTATTCGCCAATAAATTGTGCAAGAAAATCATTAAATTTTTTAAAAATGTGAACACAGGAATTGAAATAAGCTAAATCCAAAATGGATTTAAAAACTAAATAAATCCGTTTTGGATTTAGCTTAATTTTCTTCCAGAAATTTCATTTTCACAAAATTTAAATTTTTTCTTTCATATTATATTAGGGAATAAGTGTTAGATTTGGATAAAAATATAAAATTTTAAAAATTAATAAACAAAATGTGGATTTTTTAACAAAATAAAATAAATCCAAAAATAAATCCAGTGATTAAAAAAAGGCCAAATATCACGACACAACATTTTACGTAATTTTCGTGTCATATGTTTAAGTGTGCTAGCAGAAAGAAACCCCAATAGGAAATCATTGTTAAAGTAAAATAAAAAATTTTAAAACTCTGTTTTTTGTTAGGACGATACAACAGATAGCACACCCCTGATGAACAATCTTATAATAATAAAGAACTTTTTGGTATATGGTATATTTTTGGATTCAATTACCTTGTTTAAAATGTTTCGATTTTTAGGGCGCAAATGGAACTAAAGAATTTAAAATAATTTTAAATGAAAACGAGTAAAAAGGTTAAAGTCGGGCATGCCGACTACACAATACCCTACACCAGTCTGGCTAAAAGCCAACTAATGTTTGGATCCGAAATTCGAATGGGTTAAAATGGGGCTTGTGTCAAAATTTTCTATAATGTGAGTCAACGCACCAAATTTCATTAAAATATCTAAATATTTCCGACCTGCAGTTTGTAACCAAGCCAATTTTGGGGGGACCCTTATATGGGCACTAGGTCTAAACATGGACCGATGTTCACCAAAATCAATAGGCTTCGTCCTTGGGCCAACATAGGTCTGTGTACCAAATTTCATCAAAATATCGTAATATTTGCGACCTGCTGCGTATAAACAATATAATTTTGGGGGGACCTTATATGGGCACTAGGTCTAAACATGGACCGCTGTTAACTAAAATCAATAGGCTTCGTCCTTGGGCTGATATAGGTCGGTGTACCAAATTTGATCAAAATATCTTAATATTTGCGACCTGCAGCGTATAAAAAATATAATTTTTCGTCCTTGGGCTTTGTCCTTGGACTTCGTCCTTGGGTCAACGTAGGTCTGTGTACCAAATTTAATAAAAATATCTTAATATTTGCGACCTGCAGCGTATAAACAATATAATTTTGGGAGGACCCTTATATGGGCACTAGGTCTAAACATGGACCGATTTTAACCAAAATCAATAGGCTTCGTCCTTGGGCCGACATAAGTCGGTGTACCAAGTTTCATCAAAATATCTTAATATTTGCGACCTGTAGAGTGCGCACAAGAATGCATGGACAGACAGACGGACGGACGGACAGACGGACATCGTTAAATCGAAATAAAAAAAATTATGATCCGATCGGTATACTATAAGGTGGGTCTAGGACCAATACTTTTTGGTATTACAAACATCAGCACAAACTTATAATACCCTGACCACATAGTGGTGTAGGGTATAAATACTCCTTTGTACGGCAATTAAAATATGGCACAAAAATCAGTACCTACTTTAGTATTTTTTTGTTTTATGGTTTTTAATGATTTTATGGAATTTTGTCCCAAGGAATTGCACGAAAATATTTTAGTGTGCTATAGACATATGTATATAAGAGCCGTTCATTAGAAACTTTAAATAATTTCGTTTACCATGGTAACCCAGTAGAAAACATAATCGTTATCATTGAAAATTTAAAAGAATTTAAATTTGCAATTGTTATCTGAAATGAAAAATTTCTTATTTACTACGAATAGCTATAAATCAAGTTCGAAAAAATCGCTTGTTTTTGCGAAAAACTAAAAAAAAAATTCATATGTAATGAAACTGAAAATAGAACCGGCGCAACAGAATTAGTTTCACAACATATTCTTCTTCATTTCAGAGATTACATCTAAGGCAAAAAACATAGAATCGAAAGCTATATTTAAATCATTTGGAAATAACCATATTCTTTCTATAATGATAGACACATATTTTATAACAATTTATGCCCTATATTGATATTTCTTCTTTTTAGGCTTTTGATCATACAGGTAAAATTAATTTAAAGAAAAAAGTTAAACAAGTAAACAAATCTAATAAGATAACGACCTGCCAAGGCAATTTCACAAAATAGGCATCATTGATTATATTTAGAGAATGCGAGAGAACGAGTAAAGAAAAAGTAAATAGTACATTTCTAAAGCTGTTTCCGTTTCAAAAATATAAACATACGTATGTCTATCGAAATATCCAAGTCAGTAGGAAGTCAATACAGTCTGGCAGGGATTTCTATCTACGTATATCTAGTATATTACCCTTAAAAACGTGATTGCCTACAATCGAAAAAAAATTGATGAAAAATATATAGATTTCTTTTTTTTTCTGTTGATATATACATTTTTTATTTTCTTATTACTTTAAGATTTTTTTTTTTTTTTATATAATAATAAGAACTGCGTCGTTCAAAAGTGTAATATTAATTTTTCTAAAAAAATTCTTCCACCTTCTATTAAAATATTTTTTTAAATCAAATAATCTTTGGAAAATATGTCAGATCTAAAAATACAAGGGAGACATAAAAACAAGTGCACAAAAAATTTTTGAAACTATACAAAATAATCCATTGTAGACTTATAAAGAATTGCAACAGAAGTTCACATGACCAAGCAATATGTTTGCAGAGGTTCTACTACAAGGTTCTACTTGAACGAAAGCATGGAACGGGTAAACCAAAAGTATCTAGGAAAGAAACCAAACCTAAAAAGGTGGAGAACCTATTGAGGTTAATGTCAAACATTTCTGGCCGCGAAGTGACATGATATTAGAGCTAACGCTGGGCTTAAAATATCTAAAGTTCAGAAAGTTCCGGATAGAAATCCTAAAAAGATTAAAAAGAAAAGTTGATACCAAAAAAAAAAACAAGCAAAACTTCTCGATGTTACAGTTTTTAGTATCGCACTCTTTATATATTATTTATTTTGAAGTTGTTGGTGTTACTTGATGTTGTTGATTTTTTTCTTTTTTCCTTTAATCTTAGCTTATTGACATTTAACGATGGCATGCGAAATATGTTGTCAACGTGCTATAATTTCAAAATATAGATAAATATATATGGTTGTGTGTTCTAAGCATATATGAGTTTAAGTATGTGTGTTGTATAATTGTATAGTAGGAGGATACGAGATGATGTTTTAAGTTAGATACAAATGCCTGCATATAGTATTGTAGATAGTGTACGAAACCCAATATACCATCAATTTGACGTAGGTTATTTTTAAAATTTTGAAACCATTAAGTAATTTGTTAATTCTCTCCATCATTAAAGTCCACAAACTCAGATTGTAAAACGTGTTGTATTTCTGCTTTTGAAGTGAAGATTTTAGAAAAATAGAAAGTTTGTAATTTTTTACAACATTTCTACAAAATTATTTTGCTGTGAAAATTTGCTGTCAGAAAAATACAAACGACGGAATGTCGGCAAAGTGTTGGAGACGGTGCTATAAACTTTGGCAAAGATACGGAATAACAATTTTTACAGTGGTCTTCAAAATTACATAGAAATGATAACACCATTTAACTGCTACACGACTCTATTTTCTGACGTTGGCAAAGCGTTGATTATACAAAAAATGCAGTATTTTAAAATCGAAAATTCAGTATAATATACATATACTAAATAATTAGCGTGTTTTTTAATCACCTGGATTTAGAATTTTTCATACAAAAAGTGGATTTATGAAATCCAAAAAAAAAAAGCTGGATTTAATAAATCCATAATAAAAGCACAAATATATGAAACAGCCTATTAATTTAATGTCAGAAAAAATACAAATGAAAATTAAAAGAGAAACAAAAAAATTGAAAAACTAACAAATAAAAGGTTTTTATTAAATTTTTTTTATGAAATATGTTTGGAAAAAAAACTACACCTCACCAAATACATATTTTTAATCTTGCACATGGAGAAAAAGCTGAAATAGAAATGGCAATTTTTCACTCTACAGTAAGTAATTTAATTTAATCCAATTAGTGAACATTTAATATTGCAATGGAATTTTTCAACTGTGTAAAAATATAAATTGAAGTGATAAAACTGAAATGGCAGACTGTTTATTGCTGTTTTATATAAAACATAATTAAAAATTAAAAGTTAAAGTAAAATCCTTCATCATCGAATTCGGTATTAAAAATTAGGGTGAAAGAAGTGTCGGACAGAAAATTCTTTTTAAAATAGGGAGAATCTAACGCCATCTGTTGAACACTTTTAGAAATACTTTTTGGATTTATTAAATCCAAGTGATTAGAAAAAACGGCTAATATATGGTTTTCTTTTTTAGTACCAAAATTAACAACAACAAAAACAAATCCAGTACTTTAAATTTGAAAATGTTAGTTCTTCACAGTACTTTTAAATATATTACACGGTTTCGGGTGAAACAATTTCTACGACTCCTCAAAACAAATAGCACTATTACAGGCAATTTGAGCATTGAATTGATGTTTCTTTAATGCTTCTTGCCTTATAAGCTCGAAAATTCCAAGGCTATCAATTCGATTCCAAGGCTATCAATTCGATTCTAATGATATGATGCAGAAAATAAAAATCTCACATCGATCTGTCTCGGTTTTTGATTACCTCAAGTATTTATGGATCAAATCCACTTATTTTCGTTTTTTTAACTGTTCTTTGTTCCAAAAAAAAATTCTTTGATTTTTGGATATCAACACTTTTTTCAAAGTTTTTTCATAGAAAAAAAGAATGGTGTTTTTTTCTTTTTTATTTCAACTCCTTCCACTGGCGCAAGTCGGCCAAACACGCTGATTTGGAGCCCCATTTTCTGCAGAGCAAAGACGGCTGCATTTCTGGGACTTTACCATTCGATTCGACAGCAAAAATTAATACAAAAAACATTTTTTGCGTTTTCTGAATACAGCATTTTTTTAAAAAATTTCAAAAAAGTTACTTTTTTATTACACACAATACAAATGTATTCCCTGCTGAGAATATTGGTACAAAAATTTTTGATATACCGCGACCCGTTAAAAAGTTATTTAGCAGATAATTACCAAAGACGTCTTAAAGATATGCCTGCGCTTTTTACTTTTTGTTAAATGACGCAGACAATTTGTCATCAACACTAGAATGTATTCTTAACGCGTACTGACACTCCAGCTATATGTCATCATTACAATAATTTTTTTCTTAATTCGCGCTGACTAGCTGCCTATTTTTCAGTACCGCGTCTTAATAAATCTATAAAAAAATACTGTAAAATAAAATAAATTAAATATTATTGTCGTGACAGTGATTTGAACCGCGAACCTCAAAACTAAAAACCTATCAATGTTTGGGCGGCTACACCTTTTGCAATTGTAATTCAGAAAATATCAATTGAAATTCAGAAAATATCAATTGAAATTCAGAATTTCCATTTGAAATTCAGAAAACATCAATTGAAATTCAGAATTTCCATTTGAAATTCAGAAAACATCAATTGAAATTCAGATTTTCCATTTGAAGTTCAGAAAATATCAATTGAAATTCAGAAAATATCATTTGAAATTCAGAAAATATCAATTGAAATTCAGAAAATATCATTTCAAATTCAGAAAATATCATTTGAAATTCAGAAAATATCAATTATTATTCAGAAAACATCAATTGAAATTCAGAAAATATCAATTGAAATTCAGAAAATATCAATTGAAATTCAGAAATCGTCATTTCAAATTCAAAAAATATCAATTGAAATTCTTAAACCGTCATTTGAAATTCAGAAAATATCAATTGAAATTCAGAAAATATAATTTGAAATTCAGAAAATGTCAATTGAAATTCAGAAAATATCATTTGAAATTCAGAAAATATCATTTGAAATTCAGAAAATATCAATTGATGTTCAGAAAACATCAATTGAAATTCAGAAAATATCAATTGAAATTCAGAAATCGTCATTTGAAATTCAGAAAATATCAATAGAATTTCAATTGATATTTTCTGAATATCAATTGATATTTTCTGAATTTCAAATGATATTTTTTGAATTTAAAAAATATTTTCTGAATTTCAATTGACATTTTCTGAATTTCAATTGATATTTTCTGAATTTCAAATGGAAATTCTGAATTTCAATTGATATTTTCTGAATTACAGTTGCAAAAGGTATAGACATTTTTCGAGTGCAACAAATCCGCACTCCAGTGTCGAACAAGTTTGACTCAAGGGTGGAACAAAAAAATGGTAACAAAATACGAATATGTATTAGTATGAAAGAAAAAAGAACTAAATTTTCTATAGTTTGGAATACTCCATTATTATAAAGGCACCTTTAGTCTTAATATTCCTCAGAACTACCTTCGTATATATTCTAACGTTTTGATTAAGTGCTAAACGAAGGTACATTTCAAGTGTGTTAAATTGACAAATACATAAAATCAAATTGCTCGTACACTCTTCAGTAAAATGCAAAATTAAGTTAAAACATTAAATATGTTAAGATTTAAAGAAAAATTAAATGTGATACTCACTCCTACTCACCAACTTCTGTAAAATGAAATATAAGAATACATCTTTGAACAGCAAAGAAAAAAAACAAAAAAAAAAAAACTTTTACGTAAAAACATTTAAAAAAAAATAAAAACTTCAGAAAACGGTACCCTACCAAATAAGAAGTAGGTAAAGAGAATTTCTTCTTACTTACATCCCAGTAAAAAAGTGAAATCTATGGAACAGATTTCAGAATACATTAAGGCAAACATACACGTTCGATATTATTGATCAACGTTTTTAAAATCAACCAATCAGAACAAATTATTTAAAAATAAAATGATCTGATTCGTTGATTTTTGAAAAATTTATCAATAATATTGAACATATGTGCCCTACTGTATAGTGCAATAGCTTAGGTGCTACTTTGTGTTCCACAACCAGTTCTTTTTGTATGGAGTTTGATCTATTAGCAATAGATTATTTTAAAACCGGTTATAGAATAAGTTATAGAACTGAAACTGGAACAGTGAAACCTTATATTTTGACTTCCAGTAATCAGTTCTAGAATCTGTTCCATGTAACCGTTGCACAGCAGTGGTAGTACATAGAACATGTTCTATTATACGTATATCCATACTTAAATGGTTCTAAAAAATTTTGTTGGGTTCGTTTCGTATTTTACTAACTTAACTAACAATTAGAGCGTAAGTAGTACTTTGTTTTACAGTTAAGAAAATGTTGCATAATATAAATGTTAATGTTAAAACCACCATACAACAATGCTGACAACATATGCCCTGCAAACTTATTTCATTACTTCAGACTTGTAACTTTTATTATACTTTTACTTATTTACTTCTATAGAACATTAAATACGTTTTTCTTTACATATTTAAAATGTTATGCATTCGCTTTAACATAATTTCTTTAAGTGTATGAATGAAGGAATGAACGAACGTATGCCTAGTGTAATTTTTATGCATAACATAATTTCCAGCGAAACGGAAATTATGAATTTCAAGTCAGTTAACTTATAAAATAGTTTGTTAAATTAAAATACGAAATGGCATTTAAAAACCTTTTGAAGTATTTTGCTGATAATTTTTTAAAATTTAAATAATCCGCGGTCTACACTGTGCGACAGTATAAAAAATAATTTATATACACAACAAACATTCATTACGAGTGCGTTTTAAATCTTTCATATTATTACACTCCTCTACAAAAAAATGTGAATATTATTGCAGTGGTTTTAGGATAATTAGGCGGTGCTAACTTAGAATCTGCAACCAGTTTGTTCAAATTGGCTCTAGGTTTTTCGCAATTCGTAATTTAAATTTTTTCAATTTTTCAGCCGATTTTTTCAATAAAAAATTTATAATTTAGTAACTATAGCTTCGGAAAAAAACGCTTTACACAGATTAAGCTTAATTCCGTGCCCTATTTTTCAAACTTAAGTGTGTATCAAATATTTCAATAACTTTTCTAAATATAGTCGCTTAAAATCAAAATATAAAAATTTTTTTAGGCATTTTTGAAAGAAAAAATTTAAATATAAGACGAAGTCCAATTTTAAATATCAAAATAAAAATTTGAAAAGAAAAACTAAATTTTAATCGTATGGGATGACGATTTTTGTATTTATTTCTTCACAGATGGCTTATTAAAACTTCCCTGAAGCAAAACTATTATCCGCTCGTATATACATACTTCATTTACCTGCCGAAATGAAAAATATCTGAAAAATCGAAATTTGGTTTTAGCACCGGGATGGGCCTTTTAATCTGGTACAAACATTTTTTTTCTGGCTCTTTCAGTTTTTAAGTTTGAGTTTAGTTTTCACTAAAACTTTGCTGAAATTGAATCGGATTTGAAATAACTTCAAAAATTAAAAAAAATCTAAAAAAAAAAGTTGATTAGATTCAGAAAACTGCTAATATTTAAAAACTCGCCAAAAAAAAAATTAATTTGTTAAATTAAAAAAGTGATAAAATTTAAAAAAAATTGCTAAAATTAAAAAAAAAAAAATAAAATCGAGAATAAAAAAAAATATTAAAAACAAAAATCGGTAGAATGTGGAAAAAACAGCTTTAGCTAAAAATCTCCAAATTGAAAAAATCACTAAGTTTGCGGAAGCGATTTTATATATATTTTTATACCCTACACCACTATGTGGTCAGGGTATTATAAGTTTGTGCTGATGTTTGTAACACCAAAAAATATTGGTCCTAGACCCACCTTATAGTATACCGATCGGCTCAAAATTTTTTTTTATTTCGATTTAACGATGTCCGTCTGTCCGTCCGTCCGTCTGTCTGTCTGTCCATGCATTCTTGTGCGCACTCTACAGGTCGCAAATATTAAGATATTTTGATGAAATTTGGTACACCGACTTATGTCGGCCAAAGGACGAAGCCTATTGATTTTGGTTAACACCGGTCCATGTTTAGACCTAGGGTCCCCCCAAAATTGGCTTGGTTACAAACTGCAGGTCGCAAATATTAAGATATTTTAATGAAATTTGGTTCGCTGACTCACATTATAGAAAATTTTGACACGAGTCCCATTTTAACCCATTCGAATTTCGTATCCAAACATTAGTTGGCTTTTACCCAGACTGGTGTAGGGTATTGTATAGTCGGCATGCCCGACTTTAACCTTTTTACTCGTTTTTTATAGATTTCTTATTATTTCGTTGGGCTAAAAATGGTATTCCATTTCATTTATCTCATTTAGTTAAAGCGAAGCTTAGTGTTCGAGAAAAAAGCGATCTTAAAATTTACCTATATTAGTCATACATAGGACTAATTAATTAGGTGGACTAATTAATTGATGATTTCATTACCATTGCATTGATATCATTTTTTTTAATAATGGTAGTGATTCGAAAATTTAATTTCATTGATTAATGACAATGATTTTAAATTTCATTACCATTGATAATGAATAAATTAAAAAAATGAATTGCCATTGACAGAAAGAAGATGGAATGTGCTTATTCAGGCTCATGCTCATTTGAAATTTAATATTACTTTCCATTCCATTGTTATTTGTATCCAGGTAAAGTTTAACGGAATGGAATGGATCCTCCTTAAAAAATTGTGTTTTATAACTTTCCCGGCCAAACCCATTGTTCGTTTTCATTTGTCTGAATTTTTTTGTAAACAAATGGTTTTTAATCAATTGTAATTAGTTTTTTTATACATTAGTGTAATTTCATTACAAATGAAATTTCAATGGTAATGAAAAATTCCCATGTATGATATTAGTCGAACTTTGGTTTCGGTATTAGTTAGTACATTAGAGGCGGGTTTAGCCTTTTATGCAAACAGTTTTTCTCTAGCTCTTTATATTTTCGAGGTATGGATGATTAAAGCTGATTTTAGAGATTTGTGAATTTATTTTTAGCAGATAAACCATATGAAGGGGGCAAAACCGTTGTCCATTTTCGGCACAAGTTGTTTGCAATCGAGTTTTTTTCATTTATTTATTTAATTATTTTTTTTTTTTTAATTTTAGAGTTTTTTCTCAACTAAGGCGATTTCTTTACATGTTTGACAAGTTTTTCAGTTTTTGGCGATTCTGTTTTTTTTTTTTGAGATTTCTTCAGCTTTTTTTTAATTTTAGCAATTGTCTAATTTTGCTTATGTTGGCAATATTTAAATGTTTTTTTTTTAGTGAATATTAAGTTTTATTCAATTAAAATTTTTCACAGTATTGTTTTAACGTCATATCGACCAAGCGGCAATTAATATTATAATTAATATGCATTTTATCAATTTCAATTTAGTAGGTTTAAGGTTAAGAAAAAGACTAAATCTTTTTCTCTAAAAATTATAAACACATTAATTTGCAAACCAGACTAGACCTAGTTTCTGCCTTTTTTCCATTAAACTGTATTTTTTACAATTTATTGTCAGATTGTCTCTATATAATAATTTTTTTAACAACCCGTCGGCCGTGCCTATTCCTACATCATCCAAAGCCTTGAGTGCAATGTAGCTAATTCACGGTTTTTTGTTTTCTATTCAGCTTTCAGTTATTGTTTCTTTATTCAGAAGTGATCGAACACAGACACATACAAATTTTCTATTTTTCAATTTTTGTTTATCTTCCAATCTCCATCGTGTCTCCTTCTTCGCAGATTGTTCAGTTTTAGATTTTTTTCAATTTTAAAACTTTGGATTTTTTAATTTAAGCGATTTTTAAATTTTGGAGAAATTTTAAGTTTATTTCAATTTTACCAACTTTTTAATGCTAGCTTTTTTAATCGTGTCGTTTGTTCAATCTTTTAAATTTTTCGTCATTCTAGCGATTTCTACACTCTCAGCGATTCTTTTCAAATATTTGCATTTTTTAATATTATTATTATTATTATTATTTAATTTAGATCTCAAAATTTGTATATTGTGCCAATTTTTTTTTACTCGATTATTTTTCTTAATTTTAGCGATTTTTTTACATTTGGATATTTTCTGGAATGTTGACAATATTTTTGAATTAAAACATTTGGCAAAACTTTTTTAGCTTTTTTAATACTAACGGGGATCATATTTTTTTTTTTTTTTTTTTTTTGACAAAATCCCATATAGTATAGTTAACCTAAAAAATGTTCCAACCTTTGTATGAATGTGACTAATTTTTAAACATTTTTTATTTTTAACTTTGAAATTTAGTACAAATTCAAACCGTAAATTTTATTGATTTTTAGATAATTGTTTCATTATTCATGTAATGGAAAGAAGTAAAATTACCATCAGTTTTAATTTATTCTTGTAAGTAAAAGCAGGCTCCATGCAAGTCGCTCACGTACTGTTACGCTGGCTCTGGCTGAAAATTCAAGAAGTTAATTTGTAGTTAACTGGTTTAGTTCTTTTTATTATAATTTTTCATATTATGTGTATTTATCAACAAAATTTTTAATATTTACAAAAATTTAACCATATAACTTAACCTTAACCACTTTATAAAAAAAATTTCTTCAAATGTCATGCATCCTTTTAAGATTATATGCTCGTTGGTAAAACCAAATGAATAAAATTTTTTTTGTTATTTTTTTTTATGGATTATTTTATTGTATTAAGATTTAAAAACAAATGAAAATAAAAGTTGAATTTTATAAAATCTTAGTCGCCCTGTTTTCAAGTGAAATTTCTTTTGTGTTTAAATTCTGTTTTAGTGGTGGCCTTTGCCTATATTATATTCAATGTGTAAGGTAATCCCAGTAAGTTGGTAACACAGTACAACAGCCAATCTGGGGGGTGAGAAATTCCAAGTCAGGGTGATGGTACTAGGTCAGTATAGTAAAACCCTCAAAGGGTTTGGCGTTCGTATGTGTCATTTTTTTTTATGACCTTTTAAATTTTTTCCTTATCTTGATGTTTTTTCGCTTAGTTGTAACTCGAGAACCACTTGTCCGATTTTGATGAAACAAATTTAGAAAAATTTAGAATTACAATTTCTTTAATCCGTTCATATAACATTTTTCTTTATAATCAACAGTTTTGCCGGTAAAAATAAATTTGTGGAGAAAAAAAAATATTTTTTTGCCTAAAAATTAAATTTTTATACCCTACACCACTATGTGGTCAGGGTATTATAAGTTTGTGCTGATGTTTGTAACACCAAAAAATATTGGTCGTAGACCCACCTTATAGTATACCGATCGGTTCAGAATTTTTTTTTATTTCGATTTAACGATGTCCGTCTGTCCGTCCGTCCGTCCGTCCGTCCGTCCGTCTGTCTGTCTGTCCATGCAATCTTGTACGCACTCTACAGGTCGCACCTATTAAGATATTTCGATGAAATTTGGTACATAGACCTATGTTGGCCCAAGGACGAACAAGTTTCATTTTTTTGAACATCGGTCCATGTTTAGACCTAGTGCCCATATAAGGGTCCTACCAAAATTATATTGTTTATACGCTGCAGGTCGTAAATATTAAGATATTTTGATGAAATTTGGTACACAGACCTATATTGGCCCAATAACGCAGCCTATTGATTTTGGTGAACATCGGTCCATGTTTAGACCTAGTGCCCATATAAGGGTCCTACCAAAATTATACTGTTTATACGCTGCAGGTCGTAAATATTAAGATATTTTGATGAAATTTGGTACACAGACCTATATTGGCCCAATAACGCAGCCTATTGATTTTGGTGAACATCGGTCCATGTTTAGACCTAGTGCCCATATAAGGGTCCTACTAAAATTATATGGTTTATACGCTGCAGGTCGCAAATATTAAGATATTTTGATAAAATTTGGTACACAGACCTACGTTGGCCCAAGGACAAAGCCTATTGATTTTGGTGAACATCGGTCCATGTTTAGACCTAGTGCCCATATAAGGGTCCTACCAAAATTATATTGTTTATACGCTGCAGGTCGCAAATATTAAGATATTTTGATGAAATTTGGTACACAGACCTATATTGGCCCAATAACGCAGCCTATTGATTTTGGTGAACATCGGTCCATGTTTAGACCTAGTGCCCATATAAGGGTGCCACCAAAATTATATTGTTTATACGATGCACGTCGTAAATATTAAGATATTTTGACGAAATTTGGTACACAGACCTATTTTGGCCCACGGACGAAGCCTATTGATTTTGATGAACATCGGTCCATGTTTAGACCTAGTGCCCATATAAGGGTCCTACCAAAATTATACTGTTTATACGCTGCAGGTCGCAAATATTAAGATATTTTGATGAAATTTGGTACACAGACCTATATTGGCCCAATAACGCAGCCTATTGATTTTGGTGACATTAGTTGGCTTTTACCCAGACTGGTGTAGGGTATTCTATAGTCGGCATGCCCGACTTTAACCTTTTTACTCGTTTTTTTTTTAAATTCATAAAAAATTTTAATTTTTAGGCAAAAAAATATTTTTTTTTCTCCACAAATTTATTTTTACCGGCAAAACTGTTGATTATAAAGAAAAATGTTATATGAACGGATTAAAGAAATTGTAATTCTAAATTTTTCTAAATTTGTTTCATCAAAATCGGACAAGTGGTTCTCGAGTTACAACTAAGCGAAAAAACATCAAGATAAGGAAAAAATTTAAAAGGTCATAAAAAAAATGACACATACGAACGCCAAACCCTTTGAGGGTTTTACTATACTGACCTAGTACCATCACCCTGACTTGGAATTTCTCACCCCCCAGACAATAATCCCAAAAATGTTCCATAGTGTAATAAATTGCCATTAAATTAACGAAAGTATCAATTTTTACATCAATACATTTATAATTTTTATCTTTCAATGTGCCAAAATTTATAAACTAAATTATGTTTTATAATTAAAAATTCCACTGAAATAAGGGGAATACGACAACATTTAATATATCAACACTAAATACTTCATAATCTACTACACAAAATAAACATTAATTATTTGCAGTAAATTATCATAGTTAAAATATTTAGCGAAATTTATATACACATACAGAAATGTTAGCTTATTCAGATAATCAGAAAGAAAATAAAGAAAAATTTTTTACACTTAGGAAACATTTTCATTACATTTATATCTAGCGTAGAAAATCATTGCCAGGTATGTAGTTATATAACACTTAGTAATGGTAACTAGTTACTTTTCTTATTATATTTCTTTAATTTTGTATGGCGATGCCGGGCAAAATAATGCGTTACGCTTACACAAGAGCATACGGCAAATCAAAAAATATATTGTAACATATATGCTTACCAGTATTGACAAAAATAATGAATCTAAAAATAAATTTTCAAAAAAAATTTATAGAAAAAATATTCCTTTATTGTAAAATTTGCTCGTGCCGGGAATCTAACTTGGGACTCCAGATTGCCAGTCGATAGCTTTACCATGTGACCTATCTCACCATGTTAACAGAATATTGATAGATAAAATATAATTGAGCTGCTGCGCACAAGTGTGCATACGCTACAATATAAAAAATTAAAAAATATGTCTTTAAAAATATTGAGTGCAAAAATAGATTTCAAAAAAATTTAAAAAAAAAATCTACTTAGAACTCTAGGGTACTGGGGGATCCTCCGCCAGTGGAGCACATACACCAATCCCATTTTTCTCTGAGTTTAAGGAAGATAAAATATTGGAAAAAATTTCTAGAAATATTTGTTATTTTAAGTTAAAAATTCAATGACAATTTTTTGTTCCCATCTAGGAGCGTTGTTCAACATTTTAAATTTCAAATAAAAACAACCGTAAAATAAAACCACAATTTATTTTGTCACCTTCCAAAATAGCAACTAATAGATTACTAGGCATATGGAATAACGGACATTATTATACACAACTAAAGTTTATAAAGTAAATTTGATCTTAACTCAATGACTGAAAGTGGATTGGATTGATCTCATATTGAATTTTCGCCTTAAGTTGTGTATTACATATGAGATATTTACCACAAACAGTACAGCTTCTGTTGGATTTCGCTCGTCGTGGAATACGCACACGGTCGATTGCTGTTTTGTTTCCGGCTCATACGCATATATCCATGATTCGTCACATATCACTATTTCATACACGTCTTTTGAAGCACCACGGTCAAACTTTTTAATCATTCCCTTACACCAATTGACGCGAGCCTTTTTTTAACGATTGCTAAATTATGGCAACGATAGCAATTTTTTTTACAACTGTGTTCATGCAAAATCGAATGTATTGAAGTGGTACTAATGTGCAAGGATGCCTCTATCGCACGATATGTCACACGACGATCTTGTATTATCAGTTCACGTACGACCTTCACGGAATTCTTCGGCGACCGAACTACGACCACGATTGAATTCACTATACCAGCGATATACTGTGGTTTTTGATGGTGATTTATCGCCATACAAAGAACTGAGTTCATCGACACATTCTTTTTGAGATAATCCACGTCGAAAGTTATGAAAAATAATCCAACGAAAACCTTCTCTTGAAATTTTAATTTTTTGGCCAAATTAATTTTCTTAACTCACTGTAAACAAAACATATAGCACTTTTACATCAAAACCTTGTGAGTACGTTTATGCTTAAAAATGTCAAATTTTATTATGGTGTTGCCAGATATTAAAGCAAAGGTATATGCAGTTAAAAAGGCGACAATGGTACTTACCTTTAAAATAACTAAAACTTTTGTTATTTTTAACTGTTGAAAAATAACTAACAAATGCATTAAAAAGAACCACCAATGTCGTAAAATTAACTGATAAATTTTTCCTACAAAAATTTCAAAACAACTGACAAAATCGGTAAAAACTATTGTTTTTTACAGTCAATTCTTTTTGTTTATAAAAGTATATTTTAATAAAAAAAAATATTTTTTTTTTCTTTCGAATACAAAAATATGTGTTATTACTTAACTCTAAATAACTACCAAAAATAACTGTTTATTGTAAAATTACTGTTTTGGTAGTTGTTTATTATGATATTAAAAATAACTGATTTAAACAACTGTTACGAAATTAAAGTACTTTTCGTTAGTTGTTTTCTTAAATAACTGCCATAACAGTTGTTTTGCATTTTTCTATAGAAAAACAACAGTAATTTCTGTTAAAAGCAACAACTACTGATAACTACACAACCAACTGTCATGTAGTAACTGTCAAACTTTTTTGAGTTTACAATTAAATTCATTATTTCGCCTAGTATCGAGTAACTTTCTGGATTTTCTCTATGATTACGAAAAATACAATTTTCCTCTATTCATTTATACAAAAAGATCTCACATAAAATTTCTACAGATCGACCAAAAATTTCTGTCTTAAATTTCACGAACTTGGTATACACAAAACAAAAATATATTCATTGGGACCACAGAATTTTTTGCCAACTGTATGGTTGTAACCACCGATAATTTTTTTTTCTGTTTTGTGGGAATAAAATTTTGTTTGGAATATGACCCACAAGCATATTTGGTTGCGACAACCAAATAATTCGGTTGTTGCACCATAACCATTGGGTTGGTAATAAATTCGGTTGTAACAATGAATCTATTTTTTCTGTGTATAATTGAATAAGATGAATTCCAGCAGTACTTAATGACTTTATGAAACAATTCATTTTCATAGTTTATTTAATAAAATAACAATTATTTAAAAATAAATATGTAATATTTTATAGCATAGTTTCATGCATAAAAATATTTCTGTATATATTAACACTGTAATCATAACTAGCATGTGATTGAAATTCCTAAATTAAACCATATATTAAACCAATTAAATTAAAAAAAAAAAAAAAACATGAAATAAAATCAACAATATCTGCGTATTTTGTAACATATAACATAAAAAGTTAAACAAGTAATATATTTGCATTTCGTAGGACCATGAAAATGTACAGCATATGAATAGGGTATCCCGATCAAAAAAAAAAGATTGAACTTAAAGCACTCAAACGAAGCGTATTATTGATGAGCTGAATTGGAGAATATAAGTAGAATATTTTCGAAATAGATTTTTCGTTCCCTACCAGCGTTTAAAACAACACAAATCCGAAATATTTGCACAAAATTGGTATCAGAAGTTTAGATAATGACGAGGTCATTACAAAAAAAAAAAAAAATGTTGCAAATAAATTATATGTTCCTTTAGATTCTTTCCTTCTAAAGTTTTAAAGCAAATGTGGGCTAAAACTTTTCCCTAGTGCATACAAAATTAATAGGCATGTAACTGAGTAACTTTTAAAACATATTTTTCCCAAACGTACAAAATCGCAATTACTCTGTGAAAGTTTTAAAATTTGTTTTAATGATGATAAATGATAAACCAATTGTTACGGTAAATTTAATAAACATTTTTTTAAAAGATTCAAAAATTTCTTTGATCAACAGCACTAATATTGACGACTAATGTTCTGTCTAAAATTATTTTTGTTTATTTTTCCCATAATCCGCTTATTAATATGCACTACTGGAGAGCTTTTACTTTAACCAATTCACAAATTTGCCACTTATCGGTACACTCTAATATACAACCTGTTTCATACACATTAAAATAAAAAAAAACAGAAACGGAAGTTGAAAAAAAAATGTCGTCAACGTTAAAATTACCAACAACAGTAAGGTGTGTCCTTCAACTCTATAAATAAAATATGCACATACGCCCTTACTATAAAATTAATATACAAATTTAAAGTCGACTTTATTCATAAATATACGGTTTTGTTTATATTGTGTATGAAAACCCTACAAAAATGTTTACATCAGATGTGTTTGTGCAACATGCGTATCAATGCTGTCTCGAACAATGTTGACAGTAGAAAGCTGGAATACTTTGAAAAACGGTCACAATCATTCTAATTAACATTGATAGGCAGTCACACAAACACAGCTATTTTCAAATACTCTGATCGGTTGAAAATATTTAAATCTATCAGAATATTAAAAAAAAAACATCGTCGACTTTAACAAAAATATACATTCCCACCCAGCAAAATTTGGATACTTTTTTGAGGGTTCTTATTCTGTGAGTCAAAAGTTGCTCATATTTTGGACGAAAATATGAGCCTTCTAAAATGAATCATAAAGGATGCAACAATTTGAGGCAAATTATTAAATCGAAATGATGGTTCAGAAATGACTCGTAAATGTAAAAAAATTTTAATAATTTGAATATCCCAGCAAACAAAGATGATCATTAATGACTCAGAAATGAGCTCCAAATACATAAACATTTTTTCAGTTTTTCCTATGAAAGTGGTCCGACCAAAAGAGCCCCCTGTGTAATCAGAAATGACTAAAGAAAAAGAAAGTATAAAATCCAAATTTTCCTCATAAATTTAAATAATTTTGGAATCTTCTTTGACTCCGAAAAATGAACCCTCATTTTGAGACAGCTTTTTAGATTGTAGAGACAACTTTTTAGATTGTTTTTTGAGGGTTCATATTTTCTGGCAAAAAAAGAGTGTTTTCAAAAAAATAATAATCATTTCTATGAAGCATTTAAGAATCCTATTTATGAGCGCTCCGAATTTGCTGGCTGGGATAAACAATTTAAAAAACGGTTCCAAAAAAATTTAATTTTTGAGTCTTTAGAATTAAAAAAAAATTTTTTTTTTGAAAAAAAGAAGGCTCTTTCACTTTCATACAAAAAAATTTTAACTTTTAATAATATATTTTGATCTCTTTTTTGATTCATTTTTAGCAAGGTTGGTTACCGTTTCAGTTTTAATATAACGGTAATTGTCATCCACGCCGAAACCAAACCCCATATGAACGTTTTAAAAATTATAACGGTAATTGGGGAATTATAAGAAATTGAACCGGCAAACTAAGAAAATAAAAACGCCAAAATATGAAGACAATTGCTCCAACTGATATCGAGGATATAAAATATTCAAATCAATTTTAGTATCAGCATGGTAGATAATTACCGTTATTTTAAAAATGAAACGGTAACCAACCCTGATTTGTAGGCTTGTTTGCTAAATGGATTGCTGTGGTTTATTTGATAAGGCTGATAGTATATAAAAATATAAAATCAGCAAAATATAAAGTAAATGTAAATAAAATTGAAAATCGACTACCAAAGCAAAAAAAAAAAAATTATTTGATTTTATAGAGCTAATACGAACTCTTAAAATTTATAAATTTTAAATATTTTATGTAAGTTTTTGTTGCAAAATTTTAGCATTTAGATTTAAAAATTGTTTAACTATTTTTTTTACAAAACATAAATAATAAATTAAATATCTGTATAAAGTTTGCGTAATATAAATAAACAAACTTCTAACAAAATTTTAAAATTGAAATTTTATGTAAAATGAATATTTATGAATTTAATTGCAACCGTTTTATGACTTTATTTTTGGCTTTTTCATGACTAAATAGTTTTGGAATTGTTCCGATTTATTAAAAATATTTACACTGAAGAATGATGAAACCACGAAAGAGCAAAATTGAAGACAACTGATGAATGGGGTGATTCTCAGGAAACAATTACATTGGCTGTTATGAAAATGGTCAACATTTTTGAAGCAAAAAATAAAATCGAATATCACAAGATAATATTAGATATTAGAAAATATGTGTGCTCTCTAACTTGGAGTAATATTAAGCCAAATATCGAACAAACTTAATAAACTGAAAGTAAATTGTGGTTACAGATTAACTCTGCTATCGCTTTGAAGAAAACGAAAAGAAAATGCTTCTAAAAAATATGTTAAAAAACAATTGCTTTATTACCAAAGGAACTGTGCTAATAAAGTAAAAGTTTTTCTAATTTATAGCAACAACTATATAATATAAAAAAAAAAATAATGGTTTTGTAAAAAACATGTTATTTTCGTTGTAATACATAAATTACTAGTAAAAATGTTTGAATTTGATTGTCAATTCATAAATTACTTGGGACTTTACATAAATACAAAAAACTTAAATCTACATTATAACCCAGAGAGAACTCAGAGAGAAGACAATCTGATGATAATACTTGGTAGTACTTGGAAATTCATTAAATGTCAATCATTGGTTCTAGGAAAGTTTTTTTCTCTATTCGTTATAAGATACATTGTGAATTTTTTTGGGAAAAAATTAAGCGCAAACCAAACTGGGACACTAATTAAAAATAAAACAGGGAAGAACTTTAAGTCGGACATTCCGACTACATAATAACCTACACCAGTCTGGTTAAAAGCCAACAAATGTTTGGATCCGAAATTCGAATGGGTTAAAACCGACTTGTGTCAAAATTTTCTATAAAATTATAAAGGAAAAGAAAATCGAAAATGTAGCCTATATGGGCGATAGATCTAAATATGGACCGATCCTATCTAGAATTAAAAGGGTTTGTCCTTAGGACCAAATTTCATTGAAATATCTTCATATTTGGGGGACCCTTATTTGGGCTCTAGGTATAAACATGGATCGATTTGAACCAAAATCAATAGGCTTCGTCCTTGGGCCGACATAGGTCTATGTACCAAATTTTATTGAAATATCTTCGTATTTGCGACCTTCAGCATGCAAATAAGCCAATTTTGGGGGGACCCTTATATGGGCACTAGGTCTAAACATTGATCGATTTTAACCGAAATCAATAAGCTTCGTCCTTGGGCCAACGTAGGTGGGTGCACCAAATTTAATGAAAATATCTTAATATTTGCGACCTGTAGAGGGCGCACAAAAATGCATAACAAACAGACGGACATCGTTAACCCTCTAACCGGCCTAAGCTTTTTTGCAATGAAATTTATACAATGTGTTCCTCACGAAAAATAAACAATAAGTTCTTCTACAAAAATTTTTTTCGTTGTCTACTTTAGGCGATATGGGCCAAAATAGTTTCAGGGTGAATCTCGAAATCTAGCGCATAAAAATTACTAGGTTTAGGCACAAATTACTTCTCTTACCAATATGTAATTGCAATAAAAAAATTACATTTTTTGTGCTGTTACTTAAGAGGATGTAGCGATTTTCGTTTTTCGAAAAACGAGAAATTGAGCGAAAACGCACCAAAACTTCAATATATATTATTTAAATTTATAAACTTTGCTACCTATACCAAATACATTCTTTTTGCCAAATTTCAGAAAAATCCCTCTATTCGTTTTGAAGTTAAGGCGATGTCCTTTAAAGGTATCCTTATGGGATCCTGTGCGTCGTTGAACCAAAGTAAGGAACTTTTTGAATAGCTTAAGCTCCAATCTTACTTTATGGTCACTATCAATTGTTTTAGTTAATTTAAATATGTTTTTAAGATTTTTGAAAATTTTGGTTGTTTTAAAATATTTAATTTTTGAAATTTTACAAAATTTTATCTTTGACACTTTCTCGCTTCTCGCTGCTTGTATACAAACAAATTCTTCACAAAAAATTTAACAAATTTTGTTTTCTGTTGAAAAAGCATAATTTCTTATTACAAAATACTCATTTGGCGCATTTCTGGTCAATTTAATATACCCCGCCTGGAGGCGGGCTTGCCGGTTAGAGGGTTAAATCGAAATAAAAAGTGATTCTGAGTAGATCAGTATACTATAAGGTTGGTCTAGGTCCAATATTTTTTGGTGTTACAAACATCAGCAGAACCTTATTATACGCTCTCCACGTAGTAGTGTAGTGTATAATAAAACAAATTTTTTTGAAAAAATATAGGAAAATATGTACCTCCCATATTTTAAACTATTTTCGTTACCCCGTGAATAAAAACAAAAAGAAACCATGTTTAGAATATATGATGTACATGTGACCTTAAAAAAAACAATTCAATTACCAGTTGTAAATCAATTCCTAACAAAGAATCAATTAAATTTAGACTTGTGTAGTTCGTGAACGAACTAGTTCAATTGAACTAGTCACTCCATTGATCTAGTTCTAGTTCAATCGTTCATGTTATTGCCTTTGGCCGGGTATAATTTTATTTCTTTTTATTAATAAAAAATATTTTCAACACTAAATATTTTTCTTTTTTTCTTAAAATTCTTAATTTGTCTGATATTTTATATCCTTGTTAACTAAAAGCCGAGCTATATGAATTAGTTACCTATTCAAAATTGCCAAACGAACGATCGAAAAAATTGTTTTCTGAACGATTCAACGACATTGTCAAAGAGCTATTGAACTAGAAGAGCGAACTAGTTCTTTACAACAAATTTAACTAGAGAGAGCGGTCACCAAAAAGAACTAGAATGCCCAAGTCTAATTAAGTTTGTTTATGATTCGCGAATTATGTCTGGATTTATTTGACTTTTTACATTTTGACCAATTACTGGCATTGAAGTTAAATATTCAACTTTAAGGTCTTCAGAGACTTATAATAGAATTACATGACAAATATTTTGCGGCATATTTTAACCCTCTAACTCTTAAATTTCCTCTCTAAAAAGGGGTCATAAAAGTGGGTTAAAATGGATTAATATTTCCACACAAATATATGTCACGAAATTCTACTCTAAGTCTCTGAAGACATCAAAGTTGAAAATTTAGCTAAAATGCCAGAAATAAGTCAAAACTTAAAATGTGTTTAAGGGTTAATCTCGTACTTATTCAGAATTGGCGTTCAAATATCTAACAAACCTGGATTTTAGGGGGAAATCATATGAATCTTCCATTCTAGGTATAGGATATGTTCAGCGAACTTATGAAAACACTACGAGGAACACTTTTGTGGAACATGATAAAATTAGCAGATTTTTTTAAGAACAGCAAAATTAAAACTATTAAATTTACAGAAATTTTGTTATATTTAAGCTAACTTTAAGTTAATTGAAAATAGCCAATCGTACTGTAAAATCTGCAGAAAATTTTTCTAAATATTAGTAGACTAAAAATAGCAAAAATAAACTGTTATATCTACAAAATGTTTGCTGAATTTAGTTGATTGCAAATAGCAGTTTATTCTCCTAAAATCAGCAGAAATATTTGTTAGAAAATTGTAAACTGCTGTTTTCAAAAGGCTCGATTTTTATTTGCATTAAAAAAAAATCGAAAAAAAACTTGGAAAATTTTAATTTTTATTTTATTTTTAAGGCTATTTATTTATAAAAATTTTTTGCTGATTTTAGCAGGTTATTTTGCTATTTTCTATTTACAAAATTTTAACTCAAATATAACTAAAATTCTGTACATTTAAAAGTTTTATTTTTGCTGTTCCTATATTACTAATATACAGCAAATATAACCTGCTAATTTAGCAGTGTTTTCTGCAGCTTAATTTTTAACTAATTTTTAGTAGTTTTAACTAAATTTTTTACAGAATTTCTTTCTATTAGTGTATAATTTATTTATTTTAAAGGTAACCTTTGTCCTTTTTAACCACCTTTTTTATCTGTCATTTTCAGTGGGTTCAACCGACAAAATTTAAAAGTGTATACCTTCACATTTGGAATCGTTTGTACATAAAAAAGCGACCCAAATTTTTGGCAGGCTCTTTTTTTAAACCTTCTATATTTTGGGCTACTCTTTTGGCAGCTTACTCATTTTAAAAGGCCCTTTTTTGCTCCATAGCAGGCTTAAAATTTGAGCGGCTCCACAATTTTTAAATAAAAAAAGCTGAGTTTTAGTTCGCTGACTTTTCAATTCGTTGTCATTTTTGGCCCTAGTATTTAGCCTCTAAATGTAGGATTGCACATCTAACAAAATACTCGATTATTAATCTTTTATACGTAACAAAATATTTAATTTTCACTAAGATCTGCTTGTTCCACAACTACGGTGTGTCCTTGTCACTTGATTGAAAATAAAAATTTACTACCAATATAATTATTTAAAATTATATTTTTGTTGGAAAATAGTGTAGCAAAAACTGTTGCTTAAAAAGCAATTGCTGCTAAACAAATTCCCTGAAAAATTGCATAAATGATCTAAAAACCTTTCCCAAACTTTTTTGTTTTTTGATTGTATTTTCATAGCGAGGCTGCATAAACATTACTACTGGTGTCTGTGTATTTGTAAACATAAAAAAGGACAAGTGAAAATAATTTTAGCTGTCGAAATGGTAGGATCCTTGGATGTTGTTTTTTTTTGCTGAGTGCATGATAGCTTCAGCTTTTTTTTTTTTGAAACTCTGTCTATTGGTTTTCGATATTGTTGTTGTTGATGTAGCTGCTGTGTTGTTATTGTCTTCAATGTCGCCGGTATAATAAATTATTTAAAAATTTTAGCGCAGGCGCTTTATACACTAAAGAGTAAATTTAAGAGAAAGAAAAATAACCAACAGCAGATGAGGTTAATTCAAATAAATTGTGCACATTAACTGCAAACTTATAATAAGAACATCTGCAAATTTTATATACCATTAAAAGTCTGCAAATTTTTACTACTCTTTTTTGAGTATAATTTGAAATGTTCCTTTGGAAAAAATGTATCCTTTTTTGTTGTTGTTGTAATATGATGTTGATAGCAATTACTTTTAATTGTGCAGATTGACATAATGACGTCATAGTTGGCATTGCATTAATAATACAATAAAGTAAAAAAAAAAAAAACAACGTCAACAACAATAGCCACACACATACCCTCGCACAATAACAGCAACATTGCATATTGTGTTTGAAATGCCCATTTTATACGTCCGATATGTATTGCACAAAATTTGTTTATGGTTTAAAAATAGAATTTATTTTATTTGGTAAAACACACACTCACACTAGAACAAAAACCTCAAGTTAAAAGTTGTTTTATGACAACAATACGTGCTTTAAATTGAATTAAATTATATTTTTTTTTTGCTTTTGCTTTTGTTTATAGTTTAGATATAAACCCAACAAAAACAGGAAATACGCAGTAACTAAGCCAGTAAGTAGAACACAAAGGGTTTCACTACACTCTAATTAATTTTTTTTTCATTATTTTTTTGTTTAAATTTACCCAACTTATAGTAGGCAACTGGACTCATAGAATATTTACTGGACTAAATAGAATATTGTAAATATACTTCCAGTGCATAAATGAAAAAAATTGCACACATGATGCGTAAGTTAATTACACTCAAACTTTGTAAATTTACATTGAAAATGCGTAAACTACTTTCAGAGTTATATACAATTTTACTATTTTTATGTGAAAATTTACCAAATGAAATACAATTATTTTAAAAATATTTTTGTGACAATAAACGTTACAATAATTTGTAAGCCTAAAACAAGGCTCCGATTCCCAGTGTAGAAAATCATTACCAGATATGTGGATATGTAACTACATACTTGGTAATGGTAACCAGTTACTTTTGTTATTACATTTCTTATTACCTTTATATGGCGATGCCGCGAAAAATAATTTGTTGTGGTTACACACCAGCATACGAAAAATCAAAAAATATATCGTTACCTATGTGCTTACCAGTGCTGACAAAACTAATGAGTCTAAAAGTAAATTTTCAAAAAAATAAATTATATAAAAAAAAATATTTTTTATTGTATTTTTTTTTTTTTTAATAAAATTTGCTGGTGCGGGAATCGAACCTGGGTCTACAGATTGCCAGTCAATAGCTCCACCATCTGAGCTATATCGACATGGAATATTTGATAGATAAAAACATAATTGACCTGCCGCGCACAAGTCAGCTTACTCGCCAACATACAAAAAATCAAAAAATATGTGGTTACATATATCTTTACACTTATAGAAAAGAGTTTGTAGAAAAGTTAGTAAAACTGTTAGTACTTCAACTTAAAAATTTAACTAATTTTTAGTTAAAATTTAATTTTTAGTTAATTTTTTTGCTACCTCCACATTACTACCTTTTTTTTTTGCTATTTTTTTTTGCTGAATTTAGTTACTAACTTTTAACAATAAATTTGCTAACTTTACAGTATTTTGCTGAATTTTAGTTACTTATTTTTAACAGAAGATTTGCTAATTTTACAAATTTTTTGTAAACTAAACCACCAATTTTGAAGCGCTTATAAACAGAATTTTAAATGACTCATATAAATTACTGCATATTTTTAAATAAAGCTAAATTGAAATGGTTGAAAATTTGTCCTACTCATAAAATATCTAAATTATTAAAATTTATGAGAAAAGTTTCTATTTATCATAATACATTCATTTTCAAAGATCAAGGTTTATTTTGGACGAACCATTTTAATATGAAAATTGTGATTAAAAGTATCTCTGGGGAGCAAGTGGAGTTTACGGGGATGACCCTAATTTCCCCCCCCCCCCAATATTGTACTTTTTAAGCTTATTTAAAGAATACGATATTTTTAATCGGCCACACCTTCTTCCTGTGGGTGGAGCTTTAGAGGTGAAAATGGAAACTTAAATAAATTCGGAAGTACATATCCGATCAGCAAACAATGAAAATCAAATGAAGGGTCTCTGAAATACATTTTGTTATGTTTAATATATTATTGTCTATAAATATTACCACTTTTACAAAAAATCATTCTTGGGAATTTTCATTGGTATTGAAATATAATTGGCATTACTTTATCTCAATGTCAGTTGACAAAAATTTCATCACCATTCAATGCCAATGAAATTTTTTTCAATTTGCATTAATGAAAACAATGGTAATGAAATGTACACATAATTGAAGAAAAAGCATTGTAATTTAAAAAAAAAAAATATAACAAATACGCGATTTTTTAATTTTTTTTCTTAATTTATTCTTTTATTAAAACATGAAAACAAATACTTTTTTCATCAATTATAAATGGGCATTTAGGCATTGAACAATGCCAATTGAAAAAATTTCAATTAATTGACACATTCAATAAACTGGTCCCAAGTATGTTTTTAAATACCCATTTATTTTTTATTTATTAATTTTCATTTCATTTGCTCCTTTTTTTCCTTTTTCCAGTGCACTAGTAATCTGCAAAAGTTTTGTTGATTTCAGAAAATTTTAGCAAAAATTTTGTAGATTTAACAGTTTTGTTTTGCTATTTTCATTCTACTATTATTTAGCAATTTTTTGCTAAATAATAGTAGAACAACAATTTAGCTCAAATATTACTAAAATTCTGTAAATTTAACAGTTTTTTTGCTGTTTTCATTTTATTAATATTTAGCAAACTGATTCTGCTAATATTAGCAGTTTTTTCTGCAGCATAATTTTTAACTAATTTTTAGTAACTTTTTCTTATACTTATTTGTATGAGTGTACCAGTGTTTAAAAAATATTGAGTCTAAAAATAGATTTCAAAAAATTTTCAAAAAAATCTACACCCAAAATATTCCATAGTAGGATAGTTAAAAAAATCCATAGTTGAAACCAAATAAATTTGAAATAACTTTTTGTAATTATAAACAACTATGATTTGGATTATATTAACAATGTAATAGTTACCCTGTTAATAACAATTTAAAATAAAAATGTCAAGTGAAATAAAAACAAAATTTTATTAAAAAATTAACTTCAAATCGAAATCTTTAGCACACGAAAATTTCTGATGAACAAACGAAAATAATTTCTTGCAATTTTCAGACCGGTAAATCGAATTAAGCAGGTAATCGTGTATAGTGTAATATTATTTTCATTTTCAATTAAAACATTTTTCTCATAGAATGTAAGATGTTTAAAATTCTGGACAGATGCTGACGAATATTTTGTGAAAAGGTTTCTGAAGAGATATTAGCAGAGCATAGTGAATGAAATACCACCACTTTCATTAAATTTAATTGATATCTTTTTACAATGTGGATTGTGGTATTTTAAATGGAATTATTATTTTTATTTATGTGACTTTCTTTTCTCTCTAATGTGTTAAAAAAATAAATAAGAAATGATACAAATATTGCATATCTTTTAATGGAAAATAGAGGTCGAAATGAAACATCCGTGGTTCGTAATAACCATTTTCAAATATAATATAGTTGATATCTATTACATTTAATTTTTATTGAATTTCCACTAGAAAATCGTAACCATAAACTACCTCCGTAGTTGATTTGTAGATTTCGAATAGACATAGTCATCTTCCACTACTTCGTAATAACTATGTCATAGTGAGGGTTATTTCATATTTTAGAGTGTAGTCAATTATTTTCTATTTGAAATAATGATAAAAATAAGTCATTATCAGTAACTCATTATTATATGTTTTAAAATAATGCAGACGGGACGTAGGTGTCATCACTGGTAGTCCAAAAAATAATGATATGTCATTACCGTTTCTACACTGGGTTACTAAAAGATTCAAAGCACTTTTCTTATAGGAAAGCCGTTAGAATCTGTGTTCCTAAAAATATTATTAGGTATTTTCCTACACCGAAAAAATTATATAGTGGTATAGTTGAAAAAATCCATAGTTGACTTACATTTTACAAACACTAACTATTATAATCATTAACAACCATACAAAACACAAAATAATTGTTATTTTGAGTTTTAGTTAAATTTTCAAATAACCTTAAATTGTCAATTAAAAAGAACTTTTAAATTTGAAATAAATTATTGGAAAATCTGCAATTACGAAGTAAAACTGAATTGTATTGGATTTTGATCGATTTAAATTTACGTATTTATTTACTTATTTTGTTTCATAAATATTAGAAGTATTGCACTAAGTTTATCTTTTACAGCTTTAGGACTTTGAAGTCAAAAATAAGACCATATTCATATGAACAAAATAGTTGAGAGTGAGATAATTATAATACATTTTTACCTTTTTACCTTTAAAAATGTTGGTTAATTTCCTTAAAATAAACCGGGTTCTTTTCTATTACAATAAAAATAACCAAACACTATTTTGTTTGATATTGAATATATATACACTTATATCTTTAACACTTTAAAACTTAAGCACAAGATTACCAACGGTTTGTGTACAACGATTTACTAAAGCCCGACTGAACTTTACAGAAGCTAATACGCATCTAACTCTACTTATCAAGTGGCATCCTTTATATAGTTTAACAGCCGCGGTTGTAGAACATGGTAGAAAATTACAGTGGTACTAAAATTATAACAATTATTTGATTCACATCAGATCCCCCAACCACTTAGTATTATATATTTTACATAAATGTAGTGCTACCAGATTGGCGGGTTTCGTAAATCGCGTTTCTCAGGATATTTTTCTTCTACAATACCAGAGTTTCCTATATTGGACTAATCCATTTTCGTAAAAATATTTACAAAAATTCTTGTTAAAATAAATTAGGCCCCTGTGGAAAATTTTTTAGTTATTGGTGCAATTATTAAAAGCAAATGTAAGGAATTCCATAATTTCTGTCGACCATTTAAAAATTTCATAAGTTGATTGTTTTAATATTCGTAAACGTAGTGACTTTCCACTACCTCATATCAACTATGTCATAGTGAGGGTTATTTCACCTATGACATAGTTGAAAAACTAGTGATCAGCAACTATGTAGTTTTTTGGGTGGTGGAAAAGCCTTTGATTCTGTGTTTTTTTTCCTAAAAAACTTCAGATTTAAGGAATTTTCTTTTCTATAGGAAAAAGTCCTTAGCAAGTGATTGATATTTTATTCGATGTAGTTCTCAAAATTCGAGGATTTTTTTCTGTAAGCAAAACTTCCTGAAATCCGGAGGTTTTCTATAGAAATAATCCTTAGACACCGGAGTTTTTCTTATAGAAAAAAGGATTGGAGCGATTTTTCTTCGAAAATGTCCTCAGAATTTTAGGGTTTTTCTATAGGAAAAAGTAGTCGTTCTCAATTAAGGCTACTTTGAAAAAGCTATAAGGGATTTTCTGTAGGAAAAATCCACTCAATCCACACTCAATCTGAGAAAAAATTAAGACAAAAAAAAATTATGGGTTTATTTCCATGGTTTTGCGAAAATTTCAGGGATCCCTCGCACTATGTGACCACATCATCAACACAAATTTTTTGCAAATGTGGTATACTACATTTATAATAAACCCTTCACCCAGAAATTTTTTTGGTTTGGATTTGTTATACCCTACACCACTATGTGGTCCATTATACCCTACACCACTATGTGGTCAGGGTATTATAAGTTTGTGCTGATGTTTGTAACACCAAAAAATTTTGGTCCTAGACCCACCTTATACCGATCGGCTCAGAATTTTTTTTTATTTCGATTTGACGATGTCCGTCTGTCCGTCTGTCTGTCCATGCATTCTTGTGCGCACTCTACAGGTCGCAAATATTAAGATATTTTGATGAAATTTGGTACACCGACTTATGTCGGCCCAAGGACGGAGCCTATTGATTTTGGTTAAAATCGGTCCATGTTTAGACCTAGTGCCCATATAAGGGTCCTCCCAAAATTATATTGTTTATACGCTGCAGGTCGCAAACATTAAGATATTTTAATGAAATTTGGTACACAGACCTATGTTGGCCCAAGGACGAAGCCTATTGATTTTGGTGCCCATATAAGGGTCCCCCCAAAATTGGCTTGGTTACAAATTGCAGGTCGCAAATATTAAGATATTTTAATGAAATTTGGTTCGCTGACTCACATTATAGAAAATTTTGACACAAGTCCCATTTTAACCCATTCGAATTTCGGATCCAAACATTAGTTAGCTTTTAACTAGACTGGTGTAGGGTATTGTATAGTCGGCGTGCCCAACTTTAACCTTTTTACTCGTTTTTATATGAAATTTCGTTACACATTGAAGAATTCACAGTTTAAGTGCTAACGATAGCACCACAGCAAAATCTTTTATTACCAAGAAGTGGTTATATAATGAAACTAGAATTCTTTACTACTTATAATTCGCCGTCAGCCCTAGTTATTTTTGTTAGACGAAGCCTTTTTTACAAGTAGTCTAACTTATGCTCGGCTACTTATTTTATTACAAAAATACTGTGATACTGGTAATTGCTTATTTTGTAACTTATAATAAGCATATGAGCAAGCCTTTTCATTTAACAAATTGTAACCACTTATATTTTAACTTCTTATAGGCATATGAAACACTACTTATTTTGTGCTTTATTTTATGCAGCAAATATGGACAACAGCTTTTAGAAACGAATTTGTCGAATAAAAATAAAGAATTTTGATATTATTATTTAGATGTAAGTAGTGAGCAGCTATTGCTGAGAATTTGCTTGGACATTGTAAAATTATCTGATTTTTTTAAATTGAACCCATGACAAATTTACGACAAATTTACTACTTAAAATAGTACGAACTGTGAATTCCATCATTATATCTCGTATGTATATTATATATTTTAAAATTTTATCATAATGTTAGTAAATTAAATAGTTGTTGTCATTTTTTGTTTTGTTTTATATAAGTTTCATTTTCTAACGGCATCTCTTCTACATACTGCTCTTTATTTTGTATATTTTTATTGTTTTTTTTTTATTACTTTGTATTTTTCTTCTAAATTTCCAAATTGAATATTCTAAACACGTTCTTTTTTATGGCTATTTAAAATTTACTATACCGTACATGTTGGTATTAGTTTGTCTAGGATTTAAATGGACTAACATTATTATGTGTTCATGTGTATGTATATTGTTATGTGTGCTTGTTAGTTTTATGTATGTATGTGTATGTAGCTGCTTTATTTCATTAAGTTAGTTGAGGCTTAAGTTTTGAATATCTCTATATATTTTTTTTTTTTGTTATTGTGTATGTATGAGTGACTACGATGCATCACAAGCAAACAAAGGATAAAAGTTCATTTTGTGGCAAAAAGTTTTCTTTAGATTTAAGTTGATTTTTCTCAGATTTTTGTTTACAATTATTCTACGACTTATTTTTATAAAATAATTATTCAAAATTTATGGATATTAATATAAACTAAGGTTGTCAATGGATACCGTTTCAAAATTCTTTGAAATTGATAATGGTTACAAGTACCAACATTTTTATATATACATACATATACTTGTAGTTTTTTAAGGTGTTAGCAAACAAATTTAAATTTTTTTACCACAAAATACCCAACATTTTAAATGAATTTAAATTTATCCTTTTTTATCAATGAAAAATGATAACGCAAACTTTATATATTGTTATAAGGGATAAAGTGCAGGTTTATGGGGTTTCGTAAAAAAAAAAATACGACCCCCTCTGGAATTAAAAAAGAAAAAACCGAAATGAATTTTGGAGAGGCTCGGCCCCCGGGAGGCCCCGTGGGGGCCAAACACGGGACGTAGCAACATATAAGTGTGGGGTACTCAAATTAAAGAAAATTGTCTCGTGTTTCCAGAAATGTTATTTTTTTTTTATCCATAGAACATAGCCCTAACTAGAGCCATTTTCCGACCACTAGGGGGGAGGTCGAAAAAAGTTAAAAATTAATATAAGCCAAAATTGTACTCAAATTTTAAAAGTATTTAGTTCTTGATTTAAATAACCAAAAATTCAGAAATTCACCACTACTCTTAATACGGCAGTAAATAAATCTACCAAATGAGCTTCCAATCGGTTTGACTAATTTTTAACAAATTTTTGTTGGAACATTGATTTAAACGAAAAGATTTGTTATCTTCATTTACCACAATGCTAAAAATCCTCAGTACTTTAAGTAATTTTGAGTGTTAATTTTCAGAATTATTTATAACTAATTATTGACGACCCATTCGTTAAATTTTACACAATTTATTGTTAAAATATAATATTTGCATTTACTAGGTTTGAGGCTAAGGAGAAGAATAAACCTTTTTCTCTAAAAAAAATATAAATACATTAATTTGCAAATCAGACTAGATCTAATTTCTGCCTTTTCTCTATGGACAGGCTTCATCAGTGATTTTCCATTAAAATGTATTATTGTTTATATTTTATTATCAGATTATAATGTTTCAACAACCCGTCGGCTGTAGGAATCGAACCTGTACCTAATCCTGCATTACTATACTAAGGTGCGACAGAGTAGCCATCTCACCCAAGTAAGGCCTTGAATGCAATGTAATTAATTCAGTTTTCTTTCCTATTCAGCTTTCTGTTATTGGTTTTTAATTTCAGAAGTGATCCAACACAGACACATACAAACATTCTCCTTTTAGATTTTTGTTTGTAATTTTATTAGATGACCAGCGAAATAATATTTAAAAATTTTTAAATATTTCCACTCCAATAATTATTTGAATCGATAATGGTAAAAATTTTCATTTAAAATATTCACAAAGGCATCTTAAAACTATTTTCTTTACCCAATTATTTTTAATACTCAAAATGCCATGCTGTTGAAAGTATTTCCGATCAAAAGTTTCGAAACTTCCCGGCGATAAATTCATTAATAAATCAAAAAAAAAAAAATATTAGAAATTTCTTATCCTTCTACGTATTGATTGACAGAATTTTAAATATTTCGATGGGAAGATACTCTAAAATCGGAGAAAATAAAACGTGACAGAAAAATTATTTTTTTTTCCCAAAAATTTACTAAAAATATTTCAAAAAGGCCTTGAAGAAAAATGCTCAAATCGACAGAAATGATTTGCCAGATATCAGCAAAATGAAAAAACCAAGAAAAAATCTGTTAAATTAATACAATTTTATATGCCTTTCAGTTAATTGCAAATCTCACAATTTGCTCTGCTTTAATAAAACAAATGTTGTTGAATAAATTAAAATTGTATTTATTCACTTCCGATATTTGAGCTCGAGGCCAGCGATTTTATTACAGATATTATAAGGAGAATATTACCTTATAACCTTATAACCAGAGAAGACAAAATTGCTGTTTTTGCTTTTTATGCTTTTTATTGCTTATTTTACTCATATTTGCTTCTTTTTGCTTTTTTTGGATTTTCCATTTTTAGCTTTAAAATTGCTTTTTATTAAGATTTTTGAGCTTTGAATTGCTTTTTTTTTAAACTTTTTGCCCAAAAATACTTTTTTTTGCTCAAAAAAAAATAGTATTTCTCTTAACTTTGATTTTTTTTAAACTGTTGTTTTTTTTTTTTTTTTTTGGTTTTGCTTTTTTCTTGATTTTCTTTCAATATTTTTTTGCTTTAAACACATCGGATTTTGCTTATTTCTATCTTCTCTGCTTACAAATATTCACTCGAAGAAACCTGAGGATGATATTCAAAGAGTACCGAAATATTGATTTATAAGAATATTTATAATAAATAATAAATTTAAACTGCCATAAAAACTTTTTTTAATTTCTTTTTGAATATAATTGAAAATTTAACTTTCCCATATCAATGTTCTACTATTTTCAGCAATTTTGTTTTTTTTTTTTTTAATTTGGCAGAAAAACGTTATTTGTATTAAATTAAATTTAACTTAGATATAACTATAATTTTTAGGATGACTCGACAGGGTAATTTATTATTTTTAATTAACTAAAATACAGCTAAAACTTGTAAATTTAAAAGATTTTGTTTTTACTGTTTCTTTTACTAATATTTAACAATTTTAACAGACTTTGCCGTAATTCTCGTTTTAACTAATTTTCAGCAAATTTTTCTGATATTTATACTTACTTAGAGAAAGTAGGATTTTCATAAAGATTTTTTTTACAAAACGTACAAGTTTTACTAATGGCAAAAATTGCTCGGAAACAGACTTAAAATTTAAGCTACTACACCTAAAATTATATCTTAATCCAACATCGAGGTCGCAATCTTTTCTACCGATATGAACTCTCCACAAAATTACCCTGTTATCAGTAAGGTAACTTTTCATGAAAGTTTTTAAAGAAAAATGTTAGAATTCGTTATTGTCCAAACACTAATATGATTCAAGCAAAAAAAATTGGAAGTAATGCTTTACAAACTACTTCTTTCACTGCTTCAAAAGTATCTGTTAGTGTACTTTTTACTGCTTTTTAGAAGTTAATCAGAAGGACTTCGAAAAATCACTTCTTTCATTGCTTCCAAAGTATGCGTTAGTATATTTTAACAGTTTTTTTAGAATTACTTCTAAACAACATCAAAAAGTCACTTAATTATTGCTTCTAAAGAGTAATTGCTTTAAAAGCGATTTTGGTATCATTTGGCATTTCCTACCAGAGGGTTGCGGGTTCGATTCCCGCGGGACCAATATTTTTTTTTAATTTTTTTTAATATATATATATTTGTTCCTTTTACTCCTGCAAGGAGCAATCTTTTTTTTAATTTTTCAATTTCTAAAAATATCCCATCAAAAAAAAATTGCAACTAGTGCTTTACAAACTACTTCTTTTAATGCTTCAGAAGAATCCGTTAGTGTATTTTTACTGCTTTTTTAGAAGGTATTCTGAACAACTTCAAAAATTCACTTCATTCATTGCTTCCCAACTATCCCTTATTACATTTTTACAGCTTTTTTAGAATTACTTCTGAACAACTTCAAAAATTCACTCTTTCATAGCTTTCCAAGTATCCGCTATTAGATTTTTACAGCTTTTTTAGAATTACTTCTGAACCAAATCCAAAAAAGCACTTAAGTATTGCTTCTAAAGAGTAATTGCTCTAAAAGTGATCGTAAAAAGTGAATTTGGTATCACTTGGCATTTCCAAACAGAGGGTCCCGGGTTCGATTCCTGGCGGGACCAATATTTTTTTATTTTTTTTTTAAATTTTTTTTTTATTTTATTAATTTTTTTTAAATATTTATAATAAATTTGTTTAAATTCAATATTTTTTTAACTTTAAAATTTTCAAAAATATGTATATATAAAAAAAAACATGGTGAGAAATTGATTTTTACGTACCTGTAAAAATAGTACTGAAACCAAATATTGAATTGGAGTGCACCTTTTACACTTGTTTAATAAGTACTTTTATTGAAGAGAATAAGGAACATAATCTCGCATTAATAAAGTGGAGTTTTTATGCCAGTCAACTTTCATATCAAAGAATAGCTCAGCGGTAGAGCGCTAGACTAGCAATCGTGAGGTCGAAACTTTTATAAAATAAAAAAAAATATAATTTTTTTTGTAAAGATTTTTTTTTTTAACTTTTAATTGGTGAAGAAGAACTTCTTTTGCACTGGTTCAAAAAGTACTGAAAAAATGTTGAAGTGGAAGTGCTCTTCTCCTATGACAACTCAATGTTAAAATCATTAATATTGATGTTAAAAAAAGTACATCTAGATCATTAATTGTAGTGCCTTTTCTACTGCTTTGGCATCTCTTTTTTACTGGGGATATTGTCATATTAGATTTTTTTTGTTGTTTCAAAAACGTCGCCCATTTTCATGATAGACAATACAATTGTTTCGTGGGCATCATCCCAACTCATAAGTTGTGTTGTCCGCAACAAGAAAATTATGATTGGAATCGAGACATGTGTCTGAACTGTCTGATTCGGTAAAACTAGTCATAAATCAATACTTTTTGAAAAGCAACATTTTGCCAAATTAATAAAATTATTAAAAAATTAGAATTTTTTTTTTTATTTATAGTAAAGGGTTCTTCAATAAGAGCGCTACAAAAGTTTTTTTAAATAAAACAAAAACGGTTTTAGATATCAATGAAATTCTTTATTCCTGTGAAAGTACGTTCGATGGCATTATGTATGGAAATGGATCTCTTTTGCATGGCCACCACGGGCGCCGTCCTGTTGGAACCACATGTCCTCCAAGTCCATATTATCCAATTGGGGTCAAAAATATTCGGTTATCATTGAACGGTAGCGATTCCCATTCACAGTAACGTGCCGGTCTTGATCATCACGGAAGAAGTACGGCCCAATGACGCCGCCGGCCCATAAACCGCACCAAACAGTAATTTTTTCGGGATGCAATGATGACTCATGGAGTACGTGTGGATTGCTGTCTGACCAGTAACGCATATTTTGTTTATTGATGAAGCCATTCATTATGACGACCATAAATTGGACGTAGCGCTCTTAACGTTGAGGCCACTGACTCCGAATGTCGGTGGTAAATTTTAATAATTTCGACTCGTTGTTGGCTCGTATATCTTTCCATCATGAAATGGCAAACCTTACTGAAGAGAAATGTCAAAAGAGCGGCAAGAAATATGGCGTCGTTTGCTGTCCTTGTCTTTCTACTTTTGTAGCGTCCCTGTTGAAGAACCCTTTATATGTGGTATAGCAGTTTTTCCACGTGAAATCGGAACAACTTACTCTGCTTAACACATAATTTATTTTTCTTTAATGAAAACTCTTTGAAAAAAAGTGAAAAATTTGGTTCGGAACGATTTTGAGTGCGCTGAAAAAATGGTTAATAGCAATTTATTTTGTAAATTTACTTATTTTTTATATGAAACTTTTGTAATCGCAACGAATCTTACTTAAGGTCAAAAAACTATAAATATTTTTTTGTTAAATTGCAGACATATTATTTTGAGTGTTGCAAAAAATATTTTTTTTTTGTAAATAAAAGTATCACTGAAGAAAAAAAATATTAATATGTTATAACAAATAACTTCTTATTAAATGTTCACAATAAATTTAAAATTAAATTGTAACAAAGAAAAAAAAAATACATTTTAAGAAAAACCTACTTGAACAATCAAGTGTATTTTATTTATTTTTAAAGAAAAACTCAAGTTCTCCACCCAACCACTTCACAACTTTTTATTTTTTCCAATAACAACTTTTGATGTTTTTGAAAAATGAATGATGGATGGCTGTTTCGTTTGGTTGGCAAGTCTCTTTTTGTGCTGATGTATATGCCACTTTCGACATAACCACACAAACCCACACATGCAAACACACCCATTTTGATATGATATGGTAAAAAAATAACACAAATTTTTATAAATACTTTTAAAAACTTTGAAATCAAGAAAATAAATAATAATGAATATTCAATTTAAAGGTAAGATAAATCTTTGAGTCTACAGCCAAAAAATTATAATTAAAAATCTACAAGAAAACTGCACTAATAGAAAAAAGTCTGTAAAAAACAAAACGACTAAAATAAGTTAAAAATGCTGCTGCCGAAGAAACTGATAAAATTGCAAGATTATATTTGCTATAGGTACAGCAAATATAAAACTGTTCAATGTAAAAAATTTTCAAAAATAATTAGTAGCCTAAAAAGTCACAAAAATATTTAAAAATGTCGAATTTTTTAAATGTAAATGAAAATTGAACTTTTTGAAGCATAAATTTAGATTTTTTTAGCAAATAATTCTGCTGATTTTATTTAGCAGGATAGGTTAAATTTAGCATAAAAATAACAGAAATTTTTTAGATATAACAATTTGATTTTGCTATTTTTTTGGTCTACCAATATTCATCAAAATTTTCTGCAGATTTGACAGTACAATTTGTCATTTTCAATTAACTAAATGTTAAATTAAATTTAACCAAAATTCTGTAAATTTAACAGTTTAATTTTTGCTATTCTTATTTTACTACTTTTTTCTGCAACATAATTTATAACTAATATTTCTTCTGTTTTTATAAGTGTATATATAAAGTTTTATTTCTATGAGTGTATACATACATGAAGGTCATACCCGAGTAAGTGGGTGTAGACCCAACGGTTAAGCAGATTTTTTGGTTAGTTAAATTTTCAATTAATTACACTCAGGAAACTTCTGCAGTCAGAATTTTTTAGTTGTTCAAATAGTATTTCAGTTTTGTTGTTTGAAGTAAAAATAACATTCATTTGTAGAAGAAATATAGATTTTTATTACATTTGTAAGTCATAAAAAATAAATAATATAAAATATTAAGTATTCGTTATACTGATTTTATTCAGTCATTTTGTTTTTTCATAAAAAGAAACCAAAATATATATGTTAGATATTTTTGTTAACTGTTTTGAATGATTTGTGCTTCATTTTACTAACAGCCAAAACAAAAAGAAGTGTAAGTTGAATTAAATGAAGTGCTATTGGTCCTATTTTCAAGTGAAATTTCATTTGTTTTTAAATAATTGCAGCGATACGTGTACGTATATTTTTTGTATATAGGGTAGAAACACATATAGGTTTTTTTAAAAGGTATTATATTGTCGTACCTGACAACGAGTCTTCACCGTTTAATTTCGAATACAGCATTCCATTCGTTTATTTCACAATTTTCCTCATCTACCGCACCAAAACCGTCCCCACAGATTCAAAATATTTTCTTTTTGTTTTTGACTTTAATACAAAGAGCTGTAAATTCGTATTTGCAAAAAAAAAATGGATCCACAATTGTTTGGGCTTTGTGTTTTATATTTCTTTCATACGTTTTCATAATACGCAAGTATACGCACATTAGGGTGTCTCGAAGATGGAAATGTTATTAAAAAAATATTAAAAAAATATTTCTAGGTTACTTATAGTTCAGCAACAGCTTTCGAAATTGGTCTTCATAGTGAGCATATTATGGGAAAATATTCATAAAAATTCCAAAAAGTACTTTGGTCTACCACAGCATCATTTAGTTGGTAAGATATGTGGTCAGAACATTTTGCTATTCACTATCAGTGTGTTCGATTACTCGAAATTCTAACTTCTTTTACTACAATTGGAAAGTTTTGTTTACTTTTTGTATTGAAATTATCCAGCTGTAGTAAAAGTAGTAACTTGTAGTAAGTAAACGAACAAGCTTTATATTTCATAAAAATAAATTCAAAATTAAGTTTTTAGTGCAAACCAAAACTAAAAAATGTACTTGTTTTCAAATTAATTATACTGGGTGGACTAAAATTACCCTATGGAAATACTAAAAATATTTTTCCCATAAAAAAATCCAAATTATCATATTTTTAGCTTTAACTTTAAACGCGGGTAGCGAACTACGGGTACCTACGAATAATTTAATTTTTATTTTTTTAATAACAAGCTCAATAATGAGCATCGTTTAAGTGTTATTACGCCATGAAATTCGAAAATTTTTAAAATTCGGGACAACATATTGCACACGAATCAAAAAGATAAAAAAAAGAAATATTTTTGAGTAGGTACATACTTTTAAGTTGTTGAAAGGTTGGCAATATATCAATAATTCTCAGGAAATACTTCGATAACTTTGTAAATTGTTGATGTTATAATTGTAAGTTGAACAAAAATTTAACAAAACCGAAAAAAGTTAGGAAGCTAAAATGGATATGGGTGCAAAACTTTTAAATTATACGTTTAAATAATTAACACATTCAGCAGGTTGTATAATGGGTTTTTTGTGTTTTGTGAGTGGTATAAGGCAATGACGTGTGCCTTGATACTTTTGAAAAATTAATGTCAATATTGCTAAGAATAAGACCGATGCATAATTTTTAAATGCAGAAATATCAGTTTTAATATTTTTATTAGCATTGCCAGAATTTTTTTATCAAAAAGCCGGATAATGATAAATAAATCTTCAAAATAGTGGGATTTTAAGAGTTTTGGCAGGACAAGCAATTTAAAGTGTGAGATTTTAAAATCTAAAAAACATCGTTTGAAGTTCCGAACTTCTATTTTAAATTAAGAAAATATCAATTGAAATCCAGATTTTAAAATTTATATTTGGAATAGGGATGTGCGTTTAATCCATTAATTAAACTTCCTGATTAATCAACTAATCGATTATTCAACAATTTGGTTAATCAGAAACATGATTAATCGATTAATCAGTTATTTCGATTATTCAAAATAATGATTAATTGATTAATCATGATTTTGATTAATAAAATTTATGAATAATTGAGTAATATATTGTTTTTTTCCGTTGACGACGCCTTTTAACGGCAGTTCAATATAGAAACATTAAATTTAGGAATGGAGTTGGTCAAGTCTGACCAGTGAGCAAACAGCCTTTGTAATTCTCTTTATTTAGATCTATTTATATAAAGTATCGCCATAAAACAAGGATAAAACTTCCGTATTTTTTTATTTTTTTAAATTTTTTCAATATTAATCAAAATTATTCAAGTTTTGATTAATCAAAATTCAAATTAATCGATTAATCATAATTCTGATTAATCAAATTTTCAATTAATCAATTAATTGATTAATCAAAGTTCTGATTAATTATAAACAGTATGCTGTTTGATTAATCGCTTAATCGCACATCCCTAATTTGGAATTTATATTTAGAAAATATCATTTCAAATTTAGAAAATTCATTTCAAATTTAGAAAATATCAATTGAGATTCAGAAACTATTTAATTGTATTTTAATTGTAATTCAGAAAATATCAATTGGATTTAGAAAATATAAATTGGTACTTGGGAATCATCAACTAAATTTTAGAAAATACCAATTGATGTTCGGAAATAATGATATGAAAGCCATGTTATGTTTTATAGATTTCAATTGATACTCGTAATTTCTGAATTTCAGTTTATATTCTTCGAAATTCAGTTGATGATTTCAATTGACATTTTCTGAAAATATTAGTATTTTCTTAATTTCAAATGCAATCTCGGAATATTAATTGATATATTCTGAGTTCAAAACATAAAATCTGAATTTCAATTAATATTTTCTGAATTACAGTTGCAAAAGTTGTATTCGGCAAAAAATTTTAATAAACCTAGAAAAGGCGAGAGTTTGTTGTCCCGAGCGGGATGCAGGAAACGACAACAAGAAGTGAGATAATTCCGCCGAAGGCGGGACACTTTAATTGTTTTAGACAAATATTATAAAATTTAATAATTGTGAAGCATTTTAAGAAATTTGGTCTTTTTGTTTGAAAATGCAAAAAAGTTTTCCAATATACAACTTTCCGTGTAGCATGGAATACATAAAAGTTTTAGGGAAATTAATTAAAAAAAAACCTTCTCTATAATAAAATTTACTGCAGTATTGGTATTAGAATTGATATCTACTTGAAACAGGAAAATATAATTTAACATCTGCATAAAAAAGGTATTTTAAAAAAATGCCGAAGGCTATAATTTAAAGATATCTTCGTGCCTAATCAAAAGCAAATTCAAAGAGCAACATAAGTTTGTTGAGCATCAATTAAACACGTACTGAAATTAGCTGGATATATAGCAGAGAAAATATTTTAAAAGTCTCAAGGTACACGCATTTTAATCTTTGTAAAAAATTATTTTTACCTACATTTTTCAAATTATTTAAGAACTTAAAGGTATTCCATTTGCAAATTAACAACAGCTTCTAACTGGAACTTTAACTGACACATTTGCTGTTGTTTGTCATATAAAATTTGTACAATAAATAATCGGGCCTAAAAAGGCTTAAACACGAAAATTTTAATGCCTTTATTGTTTTTGAAAAATTACTTAAATTTATTATTTACATGCACCTAATTTTATGCCCTCCTGCGTACCCTTTTTATCCTAAAATGACTAATAGGCAAAATAAAAAACTTCATAGAAGAAGATTTCCCAATAAAACCTCAATAAATAGGGGAAAACTGCAAAATTCCAAGGTACACACGTTTCAAGGTACACGACATTCCCTTACATCTTCTGTAAAAGTATTTGGATTTAACAAAACGATATACAAAAGGTTAAAACAGAGTTAAAGAAAAAAATACTTTTTAGAATTTAAACCAGAGCTGGAAGATAATAAGTTCCAACTTAAGAAGAAAATTAAAGAGAAACTGCTTATGCTTGGGGTGACCATTTATTTCTCACTTGTCTTTCGCACAAAATTCAAAAAAAGAAACGTTATCTTAGAGATGCATTAGAAATACGTTTTATCCCCATTATGACTGGATCTTTAAATTACGTATTTTGTCCTCAGAGCTACAAAGTCTCCCCCTTGATGGGCTGCACAAACCTCTTTGGCTAAAAATCTGAAACATAAACGAGTGTAATTGGAACACTAAAATTGGGAAACGAAATGGAATGGGCAAATGTGTAGAATTGAAATACTAGACAAGTGGAACGAAACGCAATGGAATGGCTAACGATTAATATTGAAACGGGAACGAAATGGGGGAAGTAGTGGAATTTAAACGGTAGATAAGTGAAATGGAATGGAACGTGTGGAATTGAAGTAGTAGACACTGGTAACGGAATGTAATGCAGGGGCAAAAAGCGGAAAGAACCCCCTTTGATAACCTGTGTAAACCCTTTTAGCCAGAAATCTGGAAGTTAGAACTAAAACATACTCCACTACAAGGTTAAACAAATTTATTAAAAGTGAAAAGAGCTTAGAAAAAGAATATAATATTCTTCTAAATATATACATGTATACCGGTAATGAAGTATAGGGCTTTTAAGCTATGAGTTATATATTCATAAAATGGGGGAAGAAACCGATGCACTTACCCCTCTAATGTTCTTTCTGTTGATTACGATAATATTTGAGCTACATATATATTTGGCACTAGAAAACTACTAAGGCACAAATACTTAAATTTTGATTTTTTTGACCGCTGTTCTAAAGGCGGAAAATCCCTCAAAATGGCCCTTTTTCTGCTGCGGCTTCACGTTCTTGCCCGGTTGGACTGGGGGAGGTACACTTGATGAACCTGGTGTAATCTCCTTCTAAAGCTACAGAACAGGATGGATCACCCACTCTGTTCTTAGTAGCACCCGAAGCAGGGAGTTTGACTGATGCGCTACCTATCAGGACCTTCGCAGCCTTAGAGGCACTGGGTTTCGACGAAACCTGATATACCAAACCACCTTTGACCTGACGTCGATTTGTCGATTAACCAAGCCTGATGCTGACACCTGGTTAACCGATGTTTCAGTAGCTTACAATTCACCTCGGCCTGAAATCACGACTGTGGGAATTGGATCTTTGGAGATTAGGTCCTTAACCGGATACTCAGGGACTTTCTTCTTTTTCGTATCTTCCATATTTTTTAAACCACTCTTTCTGATATTTTTAACCTACTGCCAAGGTTTCGTTGGTTCCAACAGAACTTTTAAATTCTCTTGAATTGCCAGGTCTGCTTGCATATAAACTGGAATTAAATTAACTTCAAGGACCTCATGTTTATTAAACCATTAATTTAAATGCCCTTACCTGAATTGGATCCGCTTCCCGGAATATTATCAAATGGTACTATGTTGTAGAGTCTTATATAATCGGCATGCCTGACTTTTGAAATTGCCTTTAAACTAACTTAAAATTAGGAACTTTTATAATTAAATTGCCAAGACAACTTAAAATTAAAAAGCTTTTTATAAAAAACATGATTTTGAATATAATTACGCCATCATAATTATGAAATGACTTTTTTCTTTTATACGAGTGTTAAAAAATTATTAAATGCTCCTAACTACCCGTGAAATCGTTTAGAGAATGCAAAAAAAAAAAATTATATGGAATTATTTACAGAAATTTTGAGTTTTTTGAAAAACAAAAACGCAATTTAGTGTCGTTAAACTTTTGTTCTACTTCATTCAGTTATCACACCCTTAGCTTTTGTTTCGAACTAAATACAGCTGCTGTTGTTAGTGGTGTTGTTTTAGATGTTGTTGTTGATGTTCTAGTTGTTGTTATTGTTGTTCGCACACTACAACAACTCCCTAATAATATTTAAATAATGTACTTATGTTTACAGTTCAAGTGCGACCAAGTGTTGAGGTGCCATAAATCGCTGTTTAACTTTCGACATCTTTTATTTGTTTCGAATTGAATGAACGAAATGAATAAATGTTGTTTTTGTTGTTGGGCAGAACGAACGGGAAATCCAGCGAACACTGCTGAATGAGTAGTTAACAAAAACTAAACACAACAACAACGAAAGTGAAATACGATAAGACTAACAAGGAGGACGTCCCAGGGATCAGTCACAAGTTTCTACAAAATTCAGATACATAACATCAGCTTATTATTGGTTTGACCCATACGCCAGAAAGTCGCTATGGAGAAAAGCGATAAAGAAGGTTTTCATTTCCTGAGTTTTGTATGTGAGATGGGCAAGTACACAAAAGCCAATACTGGATATCTCAGATACGATATGAGATATCGAGAAACGGGTTGCGGATTCAGAAAGAAGATATTTGTATTTTACATATGTAATCCATTCCTAATTAATTTTTTTTCAAAAATGGCCAAGAGGTCAAACCAACAACAAACTGACAATATGTGATAGAGAAAAGGAAAAAACGTAGATTTGTTTGTACGGGAAGATGTGTGAAGTTTATCAAATTTATTTATTAAAATTTCTCTAAAATCGGTGGGTGACCCCGGGGCTATCTTCCGTGTTAGCAAAAAAACGCAAAATACTGCTACTGCATCTTTTGCTACTTGAATTCGAAGAAGAGAAGGTTGATAACTTTCTTCATCGTTTTTTTTTTGTTTTTGTTTTTTGTATATTTTTTAAATTACTTGAAATGTCTGCAATCTAAAGTTTAAGTAGCGGAAGGAGAATAACAACTACAACAACAAAATGGGAAATGAATAAAAAAATAATTTGTCCCTCTAATGCATTTAACTTAAGTAACAGGAGAAATAAAAAAATAAATATATAGTGAGAAACTACAGTGCACCGTGGTAAGCATAGTAGTTTTTTATATTATTTTAATATTTACATTAAAATATACAAAATTTGTTTTTTCGGAAGTTCTATAATTTCATATATTTAGTTAGCATATTGTTCTACCTCAAGTCCAAATCCTAATATGATATTGTCATATTAGATTTTATTTGTTGTTCCAAAAACTTGACTATTTTCAAGATACACAATACAATTGTTTTGTGGGCATCACCCCAACTCATCAGTTGTCCGCAGCAAGAAAATTATGATTGAAATACACAACACAAACATTTTTTGTATTTGTTATTGAAACAATTAAAATAATTATTAAAAACATATTTCACCCTAAATACAAAAGTGACACATCTCAAAATTCTTAAATTTTCAGGAGATGAAAAAAACTATGTATGTAAAAATGATTGTAATATTTGGATGCTTCACTTGCCAAATCGATTAACTCCACTTTTTGAATTTTTTTTAAATTTTAATGTCAAAGCACTCTATTACCTCCCAACTGTATAATATGCAAAACAAATAATAAGTATAGCGGCCCTTATACGATCAAGCATGCTGTCCAACTTGTTTGACAAACACAAAATGGTTTTTGGAATACACGGTCAAGCATGCTGTAAAATTTACATTCAAAACACACAAAATTAACACAGCGGATGATAATGACGAAATTATTTTTATTAATTTTTTTTTTTTCTTTGAATTTAATTTTTTTTCTGTTTTTTCTGCATTTTTTAGTTTATTTATTAACATTATCCCTTTTTTTACAAAAAAAAACTAATTAAAAATGTAAAATTCCCTAATGTTTGATGAATTTTTCCATTACACTGTAAAGCGTGTGTGTCAAACCTGCCGAAAAATCAAAAAATTTTGTTTTTCGTCCAACATGTTTGACAAGCCGTCAAATTAGGCACTGCATGATCAAATTCATACAGCCGTCAAGCATGCTGTACAGAATGTTTGATCTTCTATAGGCCGCTTATTAACAACACTAAATGATAAATTTTTTTTAGCCATTGAATAATAAATAATTTTTTTCAGAAGCCAATCTGATTAAATCCATACTCTAAGGCGGGCAATATACCACATGCACAGCATTTGATCGTGTAATGCCTTGTTTGATGAAAATTGCAAAAACAAATACACGTATCCATCAAGCCAAGCTGTACAGCATGCTTGATCGTCTGTAGGACCCTTAATGTAAATCGTAATAAATATTTAGTTAAATCACTTTATACAACGCAATTGACTACTGCTTTGTTCCGAATGGAACCATAGGACATATATACTTCGCTTTTTAATGCAATGACGTAATATGAGATAACGGTAAATCGTTCATTGTTGATGTCTCATCCCAAAGAAAGAAAAATTATTAATTAGTTGCATTCTAATTGCCACAGAAGCAAGTATTGATAAATTTAAATTTCAGTGCAAGTTGTGTTTTTTTTTAATAAAGCGTTAAAGATTAAAAACACTGTACAACAAAATCTATTTTTTTCCAAAACAACAAAGTTCTGACAACTTATTCTGGCAGAGTCAATCAAAGAGAAATATACGTATAACGGCCTTTTAAAAGTTCACATCTGGCCCTATGTTTTTTTGACGGGTTTAAGTTTCCACCTTTTTGCAAATGTTTATTGTGAGTCGACATAGGAAACCATGCGAATCTTCCATTTTAGGTAGGATGTGTTCAGCTAACTTATGTAAAACAATACAAAGAACATTTCTGTGGAAGGGAATTTTTGGACCCTTTTTAAAAAGGGACAAAAAAGGTGTTTCACAAAAATGTTATGCGTAGTGTTGTACATAAGTTCGCTGAATACATTATATAACTAAAATGCAAGATTCACATGGATTCCCCCTAAAATCCATGCTTGTGGGATATTTGAGCGCCAATTCTGAATAAGTACGAAATTAACCCTTAAACACGTTTTAAGTTTTGACTTATTTCTGGCATTGAAGTTAAATTTTCAAATTTAATATCTTAAGAGAACTATAGTAGAATTTCATGACGAATATTTTTGCGGAATATTTTAACCCTGGGATTAACATATTGTGGGTATTCCAGCATCGAAGGTATGAAATGCTAGCTAGGTATGTTACATACTGTTGCAAAGGCTAATTTGTCTAGTTTGTCAGCATAAGTTTTATTTTTAAAGCACCGTAAGTTGTTTGAGTTTCACGTGAAAAAACTGTTATACTCCATATAAAAAAACTAATTTTTCACGACAATGAGTTTCACGTGAAAATTGTGTAGACTTTGTTTTCACGTAAATTTAATATACAAGACTATTATTTTTCTTGTGAAAAAGTGACATTTTGTGTTTATTTTGATTGTGTCTTTGTAATAAAATTAAAAAATTGTTCATTTGTTTAAATTAAATTGCAATTTGAGGCATTTAAAATTCGAGTGAAATTTTTCCAAGTGAAAAACAACATACGGTGCTTAAGGTTTTAGAAACACACACATATAGAAAAAATTCAAAATAGTGCATATCGAGACCATATATTCTATATCTGTAATTTTGGCCAAAATGAGTTTTTGATGGCAAAATCATTGTTCATATTATATCCATCTATAAAATCATTTTGGAAGCAAAATACCCATCGTTTGCCACTTTTTTGAACATTTTACATTTTCCCATATCTTCAAACAAAATTACTTTCAAATACAGAAGTCTACATCTGCATATAAATTTAAATTATTTGAATTCTATAAGGTACACATAAACGTTTTTTGAGAATATCTTTTTTCGGAAATATTTTTTTTTTTTTTGCAACTAACCACCAAACTTTATTTTAGGAGATGTGCATTATAGTCCCTGGATTATAAATTTCAAAAAAACCGCACTTAAAAAATTGCAAAATAATATCCGTACGCTAAAAAAGCTTTTATCGTAGAAAAAATAATTCAAAAGCTCAATCGGCGATTAAGATTCTGCAAACGAATATAATGATGCAATTTTCCTTTTTGCAAAATATTTTCGTGATTTTTTTTTTTGCAAACTAAGAACCAAAATTTGGTGTGGAAATTGGTATTATATTCCCAAGATTAAAGATTTAAAAAAACCACACTTAAAAAATTGCAAAATAATAGCGGGAAAGGGCGAAAAAGGCTTTATGGTACAAAAAATTAATTAAAAAAATTAATCAGCGATTTACATTCTGCAAACAAATATATTGATGCAAAAATTTTCCTTTTTGCAAATTTGATTTTTCGCGATTTTTTCTTTTTTGCAACTAACCACCAAACTTTGTTATATGAAATGTGTATTATAGTCCCTAGATTATACATTTTGAAAAACCGCACTCGAAATTTTGCAAAATAATAGCGGAACGCGAAAAAAAGTCTTTATGGTACAAAAATTATATTAAAAATCTTAGTCAGCGATTTACATTCTGTAAAGAAATATATTAATGCAAAAAATTTCCTTTTTGTAATTTTTTGGCGTGATTTTTTTCGCAATCCCTAGATTAAAAATTTTAAGAAATAGCACTTTAAAAATTTGCTAAATAACGGCGGAATGCGAAAAAGTGTAGAAAATGACTTAGAAGAGCTAATCAACTATTGATATTTTCCAAACGAATATATTGGTATAAAATTACCCTTTTCGCAAAATTTTTTCCCCATTTTTTTTTTTTGCAAACTAACCACCAAACTTTGGGCAAGGTATGAGTGTAATAGTCTTAGATTATGGATTAAAATACACCGTAATGAAAAAATTTCAAATAATAGCGGAGTGTGAACAAAAGGATTTATGCCGCAGAAAAGGAATTAAGAAACTTAATCAGCGATTAACATTTTGCAAACGAATATAATAATGCAAACTTTTTCGTTTTTGTAAAATATTTTTTCCCAATTTTTTTTTTCCAAACTAACCATTATTTTTGAAATAAGATATGGATATAACAGTTCTTGGATTATTAACTTCAATAAAACTAGACTTTTCCATCCCTGATTAACAATTCTGTGTTCGTTGATGTTTGGAGACACATAATATTTTTTTTCCACAAAAAGTATAGAGAGATTTACATGGTCATTTGTTCCTAATAATTCATATTTTTTATATTTATCAAAACGACATATCTGCTAGTATTATTATAAAATTATATAAACATTTTATTTCAGAAGTCTATATCTGCATTAGCGACGTAAATAACGCAAATAATTTCAAAATAAATATATATAGAAATAAGTTGCCGTTTTTAAATAATACTCTAGTAGACAGATTGATTCAAAAAAATCTTATAAGCAAGTGAATTAGCTTTATTACTCTCCTGAACAATTGTATTTTTGCAGATATAGAGTATTGAATCTATGGTATCGATATGCTAAACATTGAAAAACCCTCGTCTGGGGTTAGAAATAATTTTTATTTATACATATCCCACTCGCATTTTTTTCATACATATCCCAGTCGCATTGAAAAAAATTTTGAAAAATATTGAAAAAAATTTTTTATAATTAAAAAAAAAAAAAAATATTCCAAAGATTGCAGAAATGGCTATATAATTTGTTTAGGATAAATTTTGTTTACACCAATAAGTAATAAGTTACATGAATGAGAAAGAACCCCTGTTGGCCGAAATGTCAAATTTTGACCCCCTCTAACTCAGAAACTTTTTTACCGATCTTGTTGAAAATTTGTGTCTAAACTACTATCAAATAGGTGTAATCTTGGTGCAAATTTCATCCAAATCGGAAGACATCGATTTCAAAAGTTGGGTCACTTGACATGAATATGCATTAAAAAATACAAAAATTGTTTTTTCGGACTTTCTATATTTTCATATATTTAGTTAGCATATTCTTCTACCTCAAGTGCAATATGACAATATCATATTAGAATTTGCCTTCATGTGACGGCATATAAGGGTACTCCAAAGGAGCAAACATATTTTCCGTTTTTCTCTATCTCGCTTAGTTTTCGAGATATGGGCCATTTTATGAAGTGGAAAATTTTTACTAAAAATTTCCGAGGGACCAAGGCCCCGATAAGGTCCATTTTTGGATAGAGATAACCCCTTTCGCTGGGGTATTGCACGGTTAGGGTTAGTCGAAATTTTCATCAATTTTGCTGTATCTCTCTTAGTTTTCGAGATATGGGCCATTTTAAAAAATCGGGAGGGAAAGAAATGGCGCCATCTTTAAAACTTCGGATACATTGGTGCCGCCATCTACCAGGTAATTACAGCAACATGAAAATATTATTTTTTAATAATAAAATTTGTAAAATGTAACGAATGGGTTCTTAAAAATTAGTTTAAAATAATTTTGAAAATTAACATTCAAAATTTGTTAAAGTACTGAGGATTTTTAGTATTGTGTCAAATGACGATAACTAAAATCTTTGCTTAAATCAGCGTTTCAACTAAAAATTTGTTAAAAATTAGTCAAATCGATGTGAAACCGGTTTGACAGATTTTTCTACTGACGTATTATTTTAAGTGGAATGTAAAGTGTGAAGGCATGGCGCCTTCACTGCAATAATCGACTTTCATCAAAAACCTAAAACCGAAAATCATGTTGCTTACAATTGTTTGTAAGTTATGGGATGATAACTGTATTTTAGTTAGAATGGTCTGATTTATTTTTGAAATTTCTTATTTTTTTTTTTTGTTTTGTATTTTTAGAAAAACTCCCACTGTGCATTCTATGACTAAATGTGTAGTGTAGAAAACGACAACAACTACAGCAGCTAGTACATAAAATGGTTTGGCAAGTGTTTGAGACTACATAGAATGTTTAACAACATCAGCGGCAGCAACAACAACATACAATACTAAAAGTTTGATCAACAAACTTTAGGTGTTTTCAACTATTATTTTTTTTTTTCTTTCTCTAACGTCTTTTGTTAATCTTATGTTGGTAGCTAGAGCACAATTATTTACGTGTTTCCATTTTTTCCGATTTCTTTTTTTTTCAATCTTTTTAGTTTACTTTATGTTTTATGTGAGATATTTACAATTTTCTTTAAACATCGTAAATTGTAAATTATGGTGCTTAAATGATACACACAGAGTTCGTTTTTTCTTTTATTTATTTTTTTTTCTATAAGGACAACAGAAGCAGCTCGCACGTCAATGAAAATAATAGAAGCAGTGGCAACATTAGCAAACATGGATGAACCAAAACACATTAACGTTGATGTTTTGGCAAACCAAACATTTTCTTTTGTTTAGTTCTACTTTTTGCCTGCTTCTTAATTTGCTTTGGATTTTTTTTTTTTTTTTGGATAAGTGTTTGGTTTCTCTATTTGTAAATTGGAATTTAATACACAGACCAACACGTGTGGTTTTGTTATTCTGCTGTTGATGATTGTAAAGTTTAACATTTTCAAAAAAAAGCACTTTCTTACCTCATGATTGTATTCAAATTACTCACTGTGAAGGCAAGTAGGGTGAAAAGAAAAGTTTAAAGGTTTCTTTTTCTTGTACAGGATTTTCTTTTATACATACTTTCATATCTTGTATTTTTTTACATCTCTTTTCTAAAATATACTGATGATGACAGGTAAATTTTGTTATTTGTTTAAGCAAAGCACAAAAAAAAACTTTTTTTTTGTTTCCAAAACAATGCAAACCAATCATTTTTCATCAAATACATTTATACCTTTTTAAGACAAGTTTAGGGAAACATTAATCGTGTTCCAGTAAGTTACCGCGGAAAATCTATATCAGTCGAAACAACAATTTGCACATAATTTTAAGTACGGGAACAGGCATACACAATTTTGTTTTTTTTATAAAATGAAACATAAATAGGGCAATGAAATTAAATTGGACATATTTAGTGGATGGTAATAAAAAACCGTTTTTTAAACTGTTCTTAATACAATTTAAATGAAATGAAATTTAAGCTTATTAATTTTTGTATTGTATTCTAAAGTTTCAACTGACATCAGAATAAATAACAAAATTGAATTCTGACCGTACGGGTCGTTTTTTTTTTTTTGTTTTTCGTTATATCTTTGGCTGGAGAGAGTACAAATATGCACTAAGGATCTATAAACGGAATACACGTAGGGCCAAAAAAACCCATGGAAAAGTTTCAGCGGCGACATTGAGGGATTTAGGGACACAACTAGACTACTAGACCGTCTATACCGATCACTGTGCGCACGGAGGTTGGGGAGTGGACAGAGAGCAGCAGGGAGACTCTTAGAGTGCTAATTGACGATCACTTTGCAGGCTGTACTGATATTTATATCCACTCTGAGCGCAACGGTTGTCTATCGGGGAGATGATGATGGCGGCATAATCTCCTATGAGAGAGTAGAATGGGCCATCGACTCCTTTCAACCGTACAAGTCACCGGGGCCGGATGGGATATTGCCGGCTTTACTTCAGTATTTTAGGTATGTGCCTTAGGGTCACGGAAGGATTATTGAGGGGATGGATTTTAGCGGCGACAATATTATGGATTTCAGTGGACAACTTGTCGTCACTATAGGGCAACGGTTCCCAAATGGGGGTCCGCGGACCCACATGGGTCCGTAGCACAATTCCAGGGAGTCCGCGAAGAGATCCAACAAAAAACATAAAACAAGTTATTAAAAAAAAAAATTTTTTTATTATTTTTAAATTATTTAACAAAATATTGATTTGAAAAATGTTTTTTTCCTTATTCCTGCATAGAATTGGCCATCATTTAAAATAAGCAGGTGCTTTTATTAATTTTGCACCATAATTTGTAAAGTATCTCTCGCTCAGCAATGGTTTGGGGGTCCATGAGCTAGTAGAAATGTCTCAAGGGGTCCGTGAAGCAAAACTTAGTGGGAACCGCTGCTATATGGGAATATGGATGGTTGGCAGGTCTCCGCCCTGACCACAGGACCTTTAATTTCTTCACGGATGGTTCTAAGATGGAAGGGGGAGTCGGAACTGCGGTTTTCTGCCGAGAGCTGGGTATCGAGGGGTCATTTAAACTCCCCGATTACTGCAGTATTTTTCAGGCTGAAGTGCTGGCAGTCAAAATGGCTACCCGCGGAAACTTTTGGCTCTTACGTTAATTTCTACATCGACAGCCAGGTGGTGATTAAAGCGATCTCCGCCAATCTGATTGATTATCCAGGAGTGTAGGGGCTCTTCAGGTAGACTCGGTGCGCATACAAGAGTACACATCTACTGGGTTCGGGGTCACCGGGGCATAGATGGAAATGAGATTGCGGACGGTTTGGCGAAGCGGGGGGTACACTTGCATATCATGTGCAACTGTCCAGCTCTTGCGCTCCAATTTTTAGTAGCTCGGATTTATAAACTATGTAGTTCATATCAAAGAGGATACTTAAGAACCTCAGAAAACAAAACCTCAAATTTTGGCATCAATTATTTCACTGGGAACAGGGTGATTCAGGATACATTTTTTGCTCTTGGTGAAATTAAAGACTTTGTTATAGATTTTGAAGTGAACATATTTTTTTGTTTTCAAACAGCTTTAAATTTAGTAAATTTTGTTGAATTGTATGGTAAAATTTTGATATCACTCAATTTATTTTTTATTCTTATAAAGGTTCAAACACAAAATGGCTCTTTTTTAATTGGAACTCTTTATATTCAAATTATTTAAAAAAAAAATTATCTGGTAATATAGCCTGTACATTTTGCTTTATTCTATACCATATTGTGGGTGCGCCAAAGAGAGTTGATTTTTTTTTTCAAAATATCTGTATATTTTCGAACAACTCTAAACAAAATTAATGGTCTTCTTCATTGAGCCCATAGAAGTCAAGGTAAATAATTCAAAAATCTTAATATTTGTGAAGTGTGAAAACAACAGCCGGATGGATATTGATAATTCGGTTCAGAAATTGATTCCGATATTTTTGATTAGTAAAATCATCTGCAAAAAAATTGTCGTAGCTTTCTTCTATTATGAAAATTTTTATTTAATTATTCCATTCGTTAAATTATTTCTAATAACTTTTGTCAAACCACCAGCCAACACTTATTTAATATGCATTAATTTTCCCTCCCTCAGTTTTTTTTATGTTCCAACAACTTGTAAAAAACTAAACGCTTCAAAAGGAGATGAAGAATATAAACACAATGAGCTACTTTACTACTGGTACTACAAAAAATTGGAAAAAAGAAGAAATTTCAAATGAAAAGCTTCAATTATTTAAAAATTTGTTTTGTTTTAGACGGAGAAAAAGAAACTCAACGAAACAAATAATGAATTTTTCTATTTGTTTTTTTTTTCCTTTTTTCAATTTCTTTTGTTTGTTATAATAATTATTTGTAAATGATTATATTATGCAAAGAGAGTGACAGAAACGAGAAACTTTTTCATACCACCTAAATTTGTAATTTAGAATAAACATTTGTAGGTAACAAACATTTAGCTTTCGATGAGCACGTACTACCAAAAGTATGAGTAAACGAAATAATGAAGGATTTTGAAGTGGTATAATAAATGCAAACAATTTTTTTGGATGTTCTACTTTTGATTTTTCAATGGAATATTTAACTAAATATAAAAGTTATTGTATTTTCAAGGGGTTTACACAGTACATTGTGAGTTCTGTACGCCTCACAAAGGGGTGGTTATATTTTAAATCCTTTTTCCTAAGTATCATGTCAACAAAATCATTGTTGTCATCAACATTAGTCTTTACAAAAAAAAAAAAAAAAATAGAATTTAAAAATAATTTACTCACTTATTGTCTTTTGTTTGGGTGAATTCAATTTTTTATGTTTTACTTTGTTGAGTGGCTGCGCTCCCACTTTTAATTAAATTAAAATATTGCGGTAAATGGAATTTTAGGATTTCACATTTAATTTAAATATTAGAGATTAAAAAAAAAACACACAAATAGCACAGGCCTTCGAGCCATAAAAAAAACAAAATTATAATTACACAGTGTTTTTAGAATAAAACAATAAAAAAGTTTTTAGTTTTTGAAAAGTGGTTAAAATTTATTACGTAAGTACTTAAGGATGTTTTACACTATGAGATTTTAATTTAAAAAAAATTTACTGTTTCACTTTTTTGATGGAACTTTTTTTAAAAAATTATTTAAAAATATGAAAAAAACTGAACTCCAAATAGAATTTAAAATTTATTTTACAACAAATAGAGAAAAAACTTTTTGAAAAAAACTTTCCTAGAACCAATAGTAGACAACTAATGCATTTTCAAGTACTACCAAGCAGAGAACTGCAACTGCTGATTGCAAAACCATTATACGTAATGAACATCCGAATAAACATTTGTTTGCATTCAAGCGCCGAATAACTCAAATACACATATTCGTTGCTGATTTTAAATCAATCAAACCAAGTGATTTTTGTTGCATCTTTGATTTAATCATTGGTCGTTTTCATACCATTCATTTCATTCATATTCGTTCGGATCAACGACGAATATTTTGATGCAGAATAAATCAGAAGAAACAAAAATGAACGCCAGTGGCATACCCTATGGAACCCCCCTTGGGGGTCTCCCCATACACACATATTTTCATGTAAAGTACCAAAAATGGTGATTTTTTGAAATGTTTGTATGGGGAACCCCCCAGGGGGATTCCTGGGGGTGTGCCACTGGCATGGGTGGGTTGGCCCTCCAAAGTTAGTGGGGTCGGTCATACATTTGGACTCGATTGGGGTACTCTAAATGGGTCAAAGTGGGATTTTTCAAAATTTGACCCTACGGGCCAAAAGTCGGGGATTCAGAATTCGTACTAGTTCCTCGGGCAAAGTTTCTTATTTTGATCCCTAGAATACGATTTTCCTTGTCACTTGAGCGATTTTTTTGCCTCCCTACAAATCGACCCGCCCTAGTGTATAGGCACTGTCCAAGTATTCTTGTTAGCAGGGAGAAAATACGAAGATATTTAGATGAAATTTTCTGAAGGGCGAAGCCTATTGATTGTGGTTAAAATTGGTCTAGGATTCATATGAACTATATTTCTGGCTTTATCCAAACTTTAAGCGAAATAAAAATTTCTAGCTGATTTTCTAATATTTTATCAACTTGCAGACAAATTTTGACACAACTCAATATCAACCCATTAGTAATAGTAGGGTATCATATATTCGACATGCCAGACTTGAAATACTTAAAATTAAATACTAGTGACAGAATTCCGTAAAAAGAAATACAAGTTAAATTTTATTTACACTTTGTTTTGTTTACTCATTTTAACTCAATATCCCTATTATACGTGATTGATTTAAAGAACAAAAAAAACAACTCAACAGCAAGGAAAAAAGTGGTTGAATTAATTCTTCTTAATTAGTTTAATATTATTTTCTTCTCCATCCGATTGGATTCACTTTTTCATTTCCAATATAAAGCAGTTTGTTTCTTGCAAGCATTCATTATATTTATACTACACTTTATTGATTGTGTGGTATACATTTCTCGGGATTTATTTTTAATTTACTTTAGAAGACACACAACTTTAGCACAAATACCAGATGCACAAATAGTAAGAAATAATATAAAATACAAATTTCAAACCATAAAATAAAATTGTATAAAATGTAGAAGAAAAAATAAGTGGTACGAATAGTAATAAAAAAAAATAGAATCACTATAATTTGCAATTGGATATTGATGATGACCAACTAACTGGGGCTCTTACTATCAACATGGAATAAATGTAGCTACACTCCCTTATTGTCATGGGTATTATAAAGATTCCCATTATGGCCGTCAACAGTATCATCATCATCATCTTTACCAGTGGCAGCAATCATTATGGATTTAATTTTTATCATTCAAGTTAGTCAAAGCAACGCAATTTATCAGCGTGTGTATGTTTTATATTTAGTTTTCATACATTTCCTGGTACATTATCATTGATTTGATATCGCACAGTGGTTTCAAACCAAAAGAGTGCTAATAAATATGCAAGTTATAAATCACTTTGTCGGTGTGGAAAAATGTATGGCTAACTGTGGAAGAGTAGTAAGTTTTATTAATAATTAATTTTGTTGTCACTTTGTTTTATGACATAAAAGTTTATCGCCTCAATACTTATTTTGATATTTTAAAATCGTGCTTACTCCACCGGACATCACATTTTATTCTCATGCCGAGGACATCAACAGAATTCAATTCCTCAATATCTTCATATATTACCTAAATGTGAAGAGGACAGCTTTAACATTACAGCTCTATGGATCTTACGTGCTTTAAAATCGGCCCTATTTTAAAATTTTTTAGTTGGTCAAAAACTGCATGTGTAAAGAATAAAGATTAAAAAGTTGGATTAACTTTAATCAAGTATATTAATTTAGCTGTCTAAACGAGCTATAATATTTAGACAGAAGTTTGTCACTTTCTACCAATATTGCGGTGGTACGGTGCATTTTCAAATATATTCAAGATTACATTTGCACTTTCACAAGCTCTTAAATTAGAATTTTTTGGAAACCCAGTAAATCATCTGCTAATATGGGAAATTGCGGCTTCAAGGACAGGCACACAAAAAAACCAATAAAAACAATTTGCACACATCACACAAGGGACTAATTAATTAAATGGACTAATTAATTGACGGCTTTATTGTCATTGAATTTATATCAATTGTAACGACATTTTCTTTTTATATTTTTTTGTTTTCATTACCATTTTTTTATTAACGATAATGGCCTAGTTGGAAATTTCGTGAAGACGCCTTCATGACTTCTGTGGCACTACGAAATTAGCCCCAATGAAATAACCCCCAAGCAGAAAAATGCAAAAACCCCCAATGAAATAAGAGCCAAAAGAAATGAAATAATACCCAAAGGAAAAAAATGAATTAACTCCCAAAATAAATTAAATAACCCCTGAACGAAAAATGAAATCAAGGCCAAATATTGGTCTTTATTTCATAATAAAAAAACTCCCAAAAAGAAATATGAAATAACTTCCATTGAAATTGACCCCAAAAAAATTAAATAAAGACCAAAAATATTTCTTCAGAAATTTATTTTATTTTATACGAATATACATACATATATGAATGGTTCTGTTGCCAAATCGATTATCTCCATAAAGAAAAATAAACGAGTCTCAAAGAAAAAAAATTTTGAAAATAATATATAATTGTTTTTTAAAATTCCTGTTAAATTATAAATTTTGCTATTTAGTAGTGTTAATATTTATTATTAGAGAAATTTGTTTTTAATATTCTAGAGTTTGGAGTCAATAAAGTGTTTTCAAATTAAAGTTTTAGAAAATTCAGAAAGTGGAGTTAATCGATTTGACAACTAAAGCATTCATATAATAATTAATTAACATTAATTAAACACTTGTATAGTTTTGTCAACAGTCTGACGGCACACTGGGCATGAGAAGTTCTCCATGGAATTATAAATTGCATCTGCTTGCAATTTTAAAATGTACAGTGAAGTTTGTTGTAGTGCTTCTTTAGATACCGGAAGTCACGTAATTTCAAATTAAGGAAAACCTTGCTGCAGGATTTTTATTTTTTTAATTCATATTTCTGAAAGCGCCACAGGCGAAAATTTGGTATAAAAAATCGTCGCGATTTTTCGCCTGTGACGTTTTCAGAAATATGAATAAAAAAATAACTAGCCTGCGGCATTGATTTCTTCATATTTCTGAAAGCGCCACAGTCGAAAAAAAATCGTCGCGAAAATAAAAATCCTGCAGCACTGTTTCCCTTGATTTGAAATTATCTAACTTTCGGTATCTAAAAAAGCACTACAACAACAAATACAAATCGCGGCGATTTTTTATACCAAATTTTCCGCTGCGGCGCTTTCAGAAATATGAAAAAAAAATAAATAGCCTGCGGCACTGTTTTCTTTAATTTGAAACTTTCGGTATCTAAAGAAGCACTACAACAAACTTCACTTTACGTACGCTATCCATATATTCCATGTTGAACAATAGCAGCTGTTGAAAAACAACCCATCGGCACAACCGCAAAGTTACCGTCAATTAAAACTAATTGTTATATAGATAAATAATGTTATGATTTCAGGTAGCAATATTTGTATATCTGAACGGTTTAAATTGTAGAAATATTTACTAAAATCCGTTTGACAGAAAGAAATTTTTAAAAATTTCAGAAATTAGAAAAATGAAATAACACCCAAAAAAAATTAAATTCTCCCCCAAAAAGTAAGTGAATGCAAAAATCCCCAAATTAATATGTTTGGGAATTCTTTCATTTTGGGCTTATTTCATAATGAAAAAAAAACCCAAAAATCATATACGAAACAATCCCCAAAATAAATGAAACAATCTCCAAACTAAATTTTTGCCATTTTTTTGGGGCTTTTTTCGTTTTAAGGTTTGGGGGTTATTTCGTTGGGGCTAATTTCGTAGTGCCGACTTCTGCGATAAGAAAATGATGACATATACTTAGGAAGTTGTCACTGATATTCCCAGCAAGAGTCAACACACGTAAATGTTTAAAAGCGGCTGGAAACTATTTTTGAATTTTTTTATCTTCCTTGAAAGCTCAATTATTATTATTTTTTTTAGCTTATAGTTAATTTGCTTCTACTGACAATTCAAAGTTTTTCATTTGGTATCACACTCACCAGGATTTGAACCAGAAATCTTGTTTTTAGTAGTTGATCCAAGTTGATCTTTTATAACAATACATTTTTGTATTTTTCTATCATCTAGAGTTAACATTGGTCTGTTAACAATTTTACATGACAAATATACCTTAAAAAATCCATCACTAATATACTCTCCTTAATTGTCAACAAATTAGTATACAAAAATTTGAAAAAGCAAAAAGAAACACAAATTCTTTTTAATTTGAAAAATAAGTAAATTAAAAAAATATTTAATATTGCAAAAAGTGGAAATTGAGTTGGAAACTTCGCAAAAACTGGATAAGTACTCAAATTTCAAATATTTTTTTATAATTACTCTACTCTGTAATGTGAACAGTTGCCGAGTCGAGTCACTCTACCATTGTGAAAGCGCCTTTATACTCAGCAGCATTTACTAAAGCCGTTTTGAAGACCTGTCAGCAATTTTTCTTTTTCTAAAATGACGCTGACAAACTGCGTATTTGTCATCATTACAAGAATTTGTTATTAATTCGTGCTGACAACTATTTATTAATCATCATTACAATAAGTTTTTATTAATTTCCGCTAACTGCGTATTTGCCAGTACCAGGTCTTCACAAATCTGTAAAAAAATAAAAAAAAAATAATTTTGCCTTGTTGGCGATTTGAGCTGCGAACCTCAAAACTAAAAATATACCGATATCTAAGCTTCTAGATTAGGGTTGGTCGATTTAGCAATCGATATTGTGCCATCGATTTTTCGATAGCTTTTGGCATGAGGAAAAAAAAATTCCACTACGACATATCAAAAAAATCATTTTCTAGGCGCCCAAATTTCATTTTTTTTTTTTTTTTTTTTTTTTTTAAGGAGAAGCAACACTCAGGAAATTCTTCCTATTAATTAACGTGTTGCTTCCTTCGGAAAGGGGATAGAGAAGAAGTGAAAGATGAAGGGCTTCAAATATGGCAACACTGTAATTGCGCGTGATGTTGAATTTTAGAACAGTTGTTGCGCACCATCTGATGGTGAGTTGGCGAACTTGGTTGAAGCTTTTTAGTTCATAGCCCTGTTATATTTTTTTACTTCGGTGGGGTTAAGTGCTATGTGAACACCGAAGGAGGACGCTGCCATATGTATGAGGGATAGAAAAAACTCATACATATTACTACTTTTCATAAATTGATATTGCCTTGGTTGGGGCTCGAACCTGCAACCTCACGTGTAACAGTCCAACGCGCTAACCATTACACCACATTAAATGCTAGATTAGCGCCATCTTGCGTTGGCTTTTTGAAACAACTAATGAAGTTGTAAACAATATAACATTACAACTTTTGCAGAAAGGTATTATTTATGAAAATCGGATAAAAAATGTGACAACTAGAGGTAAAAGTATATAAGTAAAATTATTTTCTGCTTGATGATGAAATGATGATAATGATGATGATGATGTTAATGAAAACAATTTACTTATATATTTATTTTTTTATATATTTATAATTTTACTTATATACTTTTACCTCTAGTTGCCACATTTTTTATTCGATTTTCATAAGTAATACCTTTCTGGCAAGGTTTTAATTTTATATTGTTTACAACTTCATTAGTTATTTCAAAAAGCCAACGCAAGATGGCGCTAATCTAGCATTTATTAGAAAATTGAAAAAAATTGAAATTTGGGCGCCTCGAAAATGTTTTTTTGATATGTCGTAGTGGAATTTTTTTTTCCTCATGCCAAAAGCTATCGAAAAATCGATGGCACAATATCAAAAAATTTTTGTCCATACAAATCGCCCCACTCTATTCTAGATATATACACTATAATCGATATAAAAATTGTATGTACTTAATTCGAATTAAAAAAAAATCAGATTTAAAAACTATTAGTAAAGTTCACAGAAATTTAAATTAATACAATTTGAATTTAAAGAATGGGTTATATGAAACTTTATAAATCTATTTGCATTATCATAGTTTAGTTGGGTGAAATCAAAAAGTGTGATAAATTTTTGGGCCAAATTTGTGAGAAGTAAAAAGTGTTAATATTTCAGTTTTTTCTTAATGGAATCAGTAAGTTTAGTCATTATAAACCTAATTGCAAAAAATCTCTTCTACAAATTGTCGCAATAACTTTTTTTGCACAATTTTAATTTTTTTTGTGGTAACGGAGTTTACATTTCTGCAAGCAAAAGATATTACAAAAAGAATTGCGTACGAATTTTCTTCAATTTATTAGTTTTTCGTATTTGGGTTTTCAACTTGCTTTCCAATGATATATAATTTGTGTTTATCAAATTGGCGGTTTCGCGAATAAAAATACAATTCATTCCGCGAAAAAAATTTTTTTTTTTTTTTTTTAATTTTGTATTTTTGGTCCTTTTAAATGCTTTTCAAGAATATAAAATTTTTTAAAATCCAAACAGTGGTTGCGCAGTTACAATATAATATATTAAAAACATAACATTTCGGGATCAAAAAATTCTTAAATTGTGTGAAACAAATTTAATTTGTCAAACTAATGTCAGTAATGACTCGAAATATCGATTCAAAACCAATGAAATGCAAAATCAATCGTTTTTCGCTCCAGCAGCTTAGGGTAAAAAAACTGATAACTTTTTTTGATTTGACGCAAAATTATTAGTTGAATCGTCTTTTGACGCTTAAATATTAGTTGAATCACCTCTGTTTATGGTTATTTTAAAATATTTTAAACATTTATCTACATTTATTTGAATGAAACCTGATGCAAACAATTGTGGTTACTGAGTTTACACTTACGGAGTTTACATTTGGTTACTTTTTTCGTTTTCTTTCAGAAACGCTTTGTCAGAATTTTTTTTCCGAAACAAAATCGCATGATGCCTACAAGGTTAATCCAACGATGACATTGTTTTTTTTACTCGTTAAATAGTTTGGTGTAAAAATTAGTAACGGAGTTTACAACATTTTTTCAAATCTTATTAAAGACATCCTTTTTCATATCGAGAATGTTACATGCTACAGAAAAGCATCAAGTCTGTTATACTGGATGATTACTTACAGTCCAATGATCATTTGAGTATAAATAACATTATACTTTTTGCAATATAAATAATAGATAACTCCAAAATTCTGGTATATGCATTTTTATCAAAAATTATGACGAAAAATCGTTACAGAGTTGAAGTCGTGATAGCTAAGATATACGAAAAAGTTTGTAAAATCTATTAATTTTTATTAAAAACGGCACTTTTCCTCTTCATAAAAATTCTTACAGTTAGTGTTTTGCTTTATTGGTTATTAAAATATAAGCTATTAAATTTAAAAAACCTTATGGGTTACTTGTTACGGAGTTTACATTTGGCCTATAAAATTGGTCACAAATTTTATGTATTAACCAAAAATTGGTCAGATTGTTATAAATTTTGTAAAACAGGTGACAGTGCGCTGATATATATTGAAATATATAACTTAAATGTAATCCATGCATTAGAAATTAGGTGGTTACACGGTTTTTATCACATTTTTTGATATCATCCAGTTGAAGAATGAACTAACTTCTGGTTCGAATCTTGTAGAGTGTGATAAAAAATGAAGAACGTTGAATTTTTAACAGAAGAGAATTTAGCTATAAGAAAATGAAAGAGAGAAAGAATAATTGAGTATTTTAAGTAGGGGGAGATAAGAAAAAGCAAACAAAATCTTCGGTTTTCAAAATTGAGTAGGTGATGACAAAATACTAATCCGTGTATGAAATGTCAGTGACGACTTCCTAAAGATATGTCCTCATTTATTCATCATACTGACTTGGTCGCATGATATTTTTACATTTTAAGAAAATTTCAGCAGACATATATAGGTATTTTGTATGGGAAAGGATCAGGAAGTCAGCAATGAGAGCAATATATGATGGCTCAGCCGTCGTGAAGAAAATTCTATGACATTTCCAACCTGATAATTATACAAATGGTTTTAGAAAGTTTCTTATATTTTATTTTTCAAATTCAAATCTTTAATTTTTATTTGCATCTTCCTTTACTAAAATTCAAATATTGTAAGTTTTATTAAAATATTCCTTTCAAAAAAATGTTTAATTTAAATTCAATATATACGTTTTGAATATATTGGGGTGTATCTGTCTTGACATTTAGACATTGCTAAATTTCCATTTTTGAAGTTCGAGCTTTAAATTTCAGTGGCAATAAAAATGGTTTTCTTAATATAGATTTAGTAAGATATGGTACTGACAAGTTTTTCCTGTGTGATGAAAATTAGACAGTTTGTCAGCGTTTAGAAAAATATAAAAAATGCAAACATGTCTTTAAAACACCTTTGTTAATATCTGCACCTAATTACTTTTCTCTCAAGTGGCGGTGCTGGTATTGTTTTTAAAGCCGGATTTACAATGCTGAAGTACTCCACTCTTCAGAGTAGAATTTGTTCCTTTCACTTACTTATTTTTTGTATCATGCAATCTCTATTTTAGTACACTCCATTATGCAGAGTGGAGTACTCCAGCATTGTAAATCCGGCTTAAGTTACAATTTTCAGCTGTTAGCTTTAAGTGACCTGATTTTATTAAAAAATGTTTTAAATTCCACTGTAATCAATAACTGACAAATTAAGACAAAACAACTCCAGTTGAAAGATAGTTTCTTTGGAAGACGTTAGAATTGAGAATAATTTCTTAAATCAGGGATGGAAAATGCTCGCTCAGAATCATAATTATTTTAAAAAATGAGAGAGCCAGATTAATATTCATACATAGATATCAATTTCCATTTCAATATGATTTGTATCCATGTAAAAAAGAATAAAATGGAATGAAGGACGAGTAAAAATGGAATACCAATCTCATTGATCGAATTCGAATGGTTCAAAATTTGTATTAAATTTTAAATATCACCACAACAGGGTGATATTTAAAATTTATTTTTACAATTTATATGATAATACAAATTAACATACTCCGACAATGGAATGAAACATTGGGCCAAATCCGAATTATATAAAATGAAACGTAGAATCAGTGAAATTGGAACATGTAACGCATTGAAAGGAATGACATGAAAGTTAAAACTAAATTCGTATTCTTACTATCAGAGTGTATAATTCCCTTATATAACATATATTGAAAAAAATGATAAAGAAATAAGTCACCCTATGACTCTTTTATAAAAATTAACCCCTCAGAATCCTTCCGGAATATACCGCATTGCTATTATTAGGATGTGGTCTTCAGTTGAGTTTTACAAAAGTTTTATCCGAGATACTGGCCATTAGATCAAATGACGATTTTCTAAAATGGCTAATATCCCAAAAACTAATGGCGATTTTTTAATGTTACTCTTATTTTGAAAACTAAGTGAGATAGGGCATTCATTGTTATAAAACAGCTAATGAACCATAACCAAAATCGGTATCAACCAGTTTTTTTTGCTGCTTTCAACTAACTGTATAATACTTTAAATATTTGGCGGCTTTGTTTCCAAACTATAGTCAACATGGGTATCAACATTTTTCTTTTTGGAAGTACTTTAACTGTACTTATAAATTAATCTAAATTTTGCTAAATTTCAGGCATATCTCCAGAAAAATAATCAAACATCTTTACCATTTCTTTTTGCCCATTATACATGTGACTTGGACCGCTAAAAAATTCATATTCATTAGGTTTTCGTTATTTATACATATCCAAATTTTAGCGAAATCGTTGAGTAATCCGGATACACCTATCCTTTATTTTATGAAGAAAATAAATAGGATCTTTAAGGCAAAAAAAGTGTTAAAAGAGATTTGAGCTCTAACTGCTAAGCTTTAAACATTTTATGGAAAAATAATAGTGGAAATGTGGCATAGTGATTGCAGAGAAACACATAACCAAATATTAAAATCTAGGTTAATTTTTTTATATAACTTCCATTTTAAAAAATACTTCCTTCATATCTTCTCGAAATCTTACCCATCTTCATACAACTAATTCCTTTTCTTACAAATCAACGGGTATACTCAAAGATTGACACTACCATTAATACGAGCAGACACATAAACATATAACTGAACAATAAATAGAAAATTATATAATGTAATTGAGTGTTCACGTAACGTATCGAAACTATTGTAAAATAACAATCATCCTCGCTAATATTAACGCCATAGTGCGCACAATTATCATCTTTCTTAGTATCGCCTTAGTTATTTTCACTTGTCGCTTTTAGGCATTCATTCTCAAGCTCAAACTGTAAAGACATGAAAATGATGATGCATAAAATTGCCATCATCACCAACATTCACCGTCATCATCATCATCATCACCGTTTGAATTGGCTCATACCACTATTATGGCACTGACAAACAGTTATTCAGTATAATAATACCCGATGTCATTTTCATTTTAAATGCGGTTTTATTTGAAGTGTATAAAATATTCTTAATTAGATAAATTATTCATGGCAATTTTCCACTTAAATACATTTAGATATCGTGTGTCAATATATATATAAAAATTATCAAGATTATTTTGTTATTAAAATGTGATATATTTTTTTTAAGTATTTTCTTAAAAGTACATTATTTTAAGAAAATTTAAAGTCATGCTTTACAAAGCACTACCCTCATTGCTTTCAAAGTAAAGTATTTGGGAGGTCTTTTAGAAGAAATTAAGAATATCCAAAAAATCAATTATTTCTTCTCCCACCAGAAGATCACGGTTTCGAATGCTATTCCTCTAACTCCCACTGGGCGCCTAAATGCTAGCGGAATCAATACATTTTTCTTTTTTATTTTAATACTTGTATTTAATTTGCTTAAATTTAATACATATAAATAAATAAAATAAAAATGATGAAAAATTGTAATTTATTCAATTTTTGAAAAAACATATTGAAAAAATATAGAGTGTGTCGTTTGTAAGTACTTAGAGTCACAATTAATTTCAAAGAATAGCTCAGCGGTAAGGGGCTAGACTAGCAATCTTAAGTTCGAAAGTTCTCTACATAGTGGCGGCAGTAACAAAAATTTCAAAAAATATTATTTGTTTTTCTATTTTTTTTTTATTTTATATTAATGAATTGGAGTTTTCTTTCCTTTAAACAGTACTGCAAAAATGTTGAAGTAAGGGTAATATTTTCATATGACTCTATTTGAAAATCGATAGTGTTTGTGTGAAAAATAGATCAGTAATTGTAGTGCTTTTCCTTTTTGCTTTCGCATCGTTTTTTTTTTTTTTTTTTGCTGGAAAAACGTCATATTTTGAAGAATTAAGCCAGTTAGTTGGTGCACTCAGGGAAAAAATCTTCATCATAAACGAGTATATAAAGCAGTTACAGTGGGCGGGAATCTATTGCCATATCTATCAAATTTACATAAATTCGATGAATGTTGTAAAAAATTATTAAATTTTTAATTATTTCATTGAAGAATGTCACTACAATTATTTTCTTTTTTTTTTGTTTGTGAAATAAGAAACGAGACAAAAAAGTGTTTTTGAAAATAAAAAAGAAATAGGGCAAAATGGACAAATTTTTTAAATGATCTGAGTACACACAAAAAAATAATTCATACATGTAATGGATTTTTTCATATACTGTAGGAATTGAACATGTTTATTTTTTCCCAAAACTTTTTTATTAATTGTATGAATTTGTTCATACATAATATGAATGTGAACATGGCTTTTTTAAAAATATGCTTCATACAATTCATAAATTTAAATGTAGGAAATGCATTTCAGTTAATGGATGCACTTTTTATAGCGATTTGAATGAAGAAGTTAGTTTTGTGTTTAAATCTAATAAAACAGAACGTTAATATAAGCAAGAATTTGGATTTACATTAAATAAACGAAATTTACATGTCAGTGAAATTAATAACTTTTAAAATATGTGCATCATATTTGTCTGCTGCATTCAGTTGAGCGTTTGGGTGACTAACATATTTATGTCCAATGGAACTAGGAGATTTTGCTTAAAAATTATAATTTTGCGAAGTAAATATGGACTTGGAAACGTATTCTGTTTTTATTAGTTTGATAACTGAGAGCAAAATATGGATTTTTAGTGATGCTTTTATATTTTTGATATTCAAATGAAAGATTATTTTTTAAACTTACCTCCACTGTTTTAATTTTCAACCCCTTTTTCTAGACTGATATTGTTACACCTCCAAGAAGCAAATTGTATAATTAATTCCCTTTTTAGGTGTCAACTTAAAAAAGTTTTGCGTTTCAAATTTTATCCTCCATATTTATATATTTTTTTTTTTGTATTTTTTCTATGACAATTTTATTTTATTTTCAAACAAACTATATTCTTCATATTTTTTTAAATTTATACAAAATATTCATAATTTGTAGAAATTTTTCATACATATTATGAACAAATATTGATGAAAGCAATTCATACCATTTATGAACAAAATTGGTTCTGTGTATAATTCGGCCAAGTCATATTTCATATTTCAATATTGAGCATCCCACACGTATGAGTAATATTTATTGTAACTCATAATAATCATACGCCATCGTTAACAATAACCTCAGTATTTAATAATAAATTAAAATGCATACGCAAAATATATATCATTTCATGATTTTTATATAATATACAAATTTGTTATATTCATCATTCGTCAACTTATTAATCACAATTTTTTCATAGTTAAAACCCATAATAAATTATTTGAGTTGCGTGAAAACTTTTACCAATGAATGCAAAACAAAAAATAATCATGATTTCAGGGAGTGTAAATATGAATTTTAAGTTAACAATATCAGCATAAGCAAATAAAGTTTTAATTATATTTTTGGTGCATACTAAAAAAATAACACAAACTATTACTGGATTTGTGTCTTTTTGCTTCTGGCCACGTCGCGACAATTTGTTAGTTTTATTTTAAGCAAAAGAAATGAATACCATCGCTCATGACATGGCGCAGATGCCTAGCAAACATGGATTTAAAAAAATTTAAAATAAAGATCTAGAGGGCACCACCATACAAACAACTGATACAAGAATTTGATATTTGCTTTATTTTCGACCATTGCACAGTGCAAAAATACGGTTATAAGTCTATAAATTCTTTATTACATTAGGTATGTGAAAAAGAATATAAGGAGTGTAATGTTTCAAATCTGGAAATTTTAAAGTAGGCTATGTTCCAAATCATTAAAACTAAAATGAAAAACTTTATAGGAAAATATTCAGTAACTTCATAAAATTGTGTCAATATAACATTTTGATTTGATTTGAAGGCATTCGGAAAAAAGCTAAGATCGGAGTGGACCACAAAATGAAATGGATATTTTTTTTGTTCTTATATACTTTTAATACTCTTATTTATCAGACAAAATAATAAAAGTAAAAATAACTATTTATTTAATTGTTGTTTTTTTTTTTTTTCTTACAAAATTTCCAGATTTGAAACATTACACTCCTTAAAGTGAAACTTCTGGCAAGTGATGATTTCTTGCCATTAAATTCGACATTTTCGAAAGAACAAAGAAAATCTTATTGTCTACACTATTTCGTTCATTGACCAAGATAAATTAATAGAAGAATGATAGATGTTTACCCTTCCAAAATGCTATATAAGTTATTAAAGACACAAACCATGTGTCTTTAATAACTTATATTTTACTTAGGAAAACAATTTTCAATGTTTTGCACAGCTGTTTTTCTTATATCGAGCTACAAAACTCCTGCATTGTAAGCAAAAAGACTGATTTTAAAAAAATTGTCCTTCATATTTTTTGCAATAACTTTTTAAAGATCATTGAAATTGCAAAATGTTTTTAGTAGGCTTTGAAATGAATGTATGAAAATTTCATATTTCAAATTTTTTGCTACATTCATAGAAATAAATCAGTAAAAATATCAGAAAAAATTACTAAATATTAGTTAAAAGTGATGCTGCAGAAAAAACTGCTAAAATTAGCAGATTATTTTTGCTATATATTAGTAATATAGGAACTGCAAAAATAAAACTGTTAAATATACAGAATTTTAGTTATATTTGAGTTAAATTTTTGTTAATGGAAAATAGCAAATTAACCTGCCAAAATCAACAAAAAATTTTGTTAAATAATTACTGGCCTAAAAAATTTGAAATTTTCGAATTTTTTTTTTTTTGATGTTTTTTTAAATGCAAATAAAAATCGAACCTTTTGGAAACAGCAGTTTTTAATTTTTTTTAGCAAATATTTCTGCTGATTTTAGCAGAATAGACTGCTATTTACATTGAACTAAATTTAGCGTAAAAATAGCAAAAATTTTGTAGATATAACAGCTTATTTTTGCTATTTTTAGTCTACTTATATTTAGCAAAATTTTCTGCAGATATTACAGTAAAATTTGTTATTTTCAATTAACTAAAAGTTAACTTAAATATAACTAAAATTCTGTAAAATTAACAGTTTTAATTTTAGTAGTATTGAACAAAAAAATCTGCTGATTTCAGCAGTTTTTTCTGCAGCATCACTTTTAACTAATTTTTAGTAACTTTTTCTGCTATTTTTACAGATTTATTTCTATGAGCATAGAAGATTTTATTCGTAAATTTTGAAAAAATACTGAAAACTTTTCAAAACCACCCTGAGTGGACATATAAAAAAATAGTCGGTAACTAAATTTGGCCCGAAAACTCTTTCAAGGGTTCTGAGGAAGTTTAAGGACGACTTGGAGATCACTCGAAGGACAGGTTCTGGAAGAAAAATGAAACCAGAGTAAGGCGAACAAAATCAGTGCCATGTTAAAGAAGAATCCCAATAGAAGAAGGAGAAAAGTCTTTCAAAAAGTGGATATTTGGGGGTTTTACGCAAGGCTTCAAAACTTTCAAAGTATAAAAAATTCGAGATAGGCGTGCAAAACAGCGTGAAAAAAAATAAACAAAGTTTTTTTTTAAATGAATGTTCTTTAGTTTGACTATACATCATAAATTAATATCACTTTCTGTTTAAATTATTTTTTTCAAATTAAAGAAAGACGATACAATTTTCACAACAAAAAAAAAATTTATTCTTTGTAATTTACTTGTGAAAATTGTATCATCTTTCTTTAATTTGAAAAAAATAATTTAAACAGACAGTGATAATAATTAATGATCTATAGTCAAACTAAAGAATATTCAATTCCTGCACCATGGACGACGAGACGTATATTTAAGCCAACAGCCTCCAGGTCAGGAATTCTATATTGCAGACTCTCGGGGGAATGTGGACGGCAAAGTATGGCAAGCTATCTGCACTTGTGATGAGAACAGCAAGTCCTTCGTGGCGACGGGTAGAATAAACTCGGAAATTTTCTTCAAAGAGTGCTTGGAGAAGCGACTAAAGCCTTTTGTTAGATACCATGGAGTGCTTAATTTCTTTCGACCCGACCTAGTCTCTTGCAATCACAGCAAAGCTGCCTTGGAGAGGTACTTAAATAATGATGTGATTTTCGTGCTTCGAGAAGCAAATTAATCAAACTATTGAGAGCTCAGGCCAATTTAAAACTACTCGGCTGTGGTCAAAAGAGAAGTTAAGGCAACCAAAATAAAGTCGTCAAAAATGCCAAAAAGTTACGCGGAAAATGGTATTTGGATGTTCAAAAAGTATCCAATAAAACCATAAAAGCATTGATGAAAGTGATATCAGAAAAATTTGAAAATTTTGCAAAATAAAACTAATAAAACTTGTATTTTATCTTATAATAATCTTAGTAAAAAAAAAAACGGTTATAAAACAGTTTTTATTTTTAAAATTTAATGACTGGTTCAGCAAACGTTATGAACTATGTAATGGAAGTTTTTTCCGAACTCATTCTTTATTTATCTTATGCAGTCGTTTTGTATTTTTTGAGTGTGTGTGCACTTCGCTCCAATACTTCGCAAACACAAATAATATGATGCTTGTTTAGAAATTTCTAGCGAGATAATTTGAATAAGGAGATATTTCCTTTTTTGTCGTTAGTCAAGAACGCTTAAGAACGAAAAAATTTATAAATTTTATTAAATAATTAAAACAAAAAGGTTAGTTTTAAAATATAGATTATATTTATTTACGTGAATATTAAAATAATAGCCGATTTTTCTAATCACTTGGATTTAATAAATCCAAAAAGTAGTTTTAAAAGTGCTCAACAGATGGGATTAGATTCTCTCTATTTTTAAAAGAATTTTCTGTCCGACACTTCTTTCACCCTAATTTTTAATAGCAAATTCGATGATGAAGGATTTTACTTTAAGTTTTAATTATATTTTATATAAACCAGCGACAGACAGTCTGCCTTTTCAGTTTTATCACTTAAATTTATATTTTTATACAATTGAAAAGTTCCGTCGCAATAATTAATATTCACTAATTGGATTTGATTAAATTACTTACAGTAGAGTAAAAAATTGCCATTTCTATTTCAGCTAATTCTTAAACCTATTGTTCAAATCTTTGTGATTAGTCACAGCAGAAGAGTGACGTAAATGGCACCAGTAATTGTATATTTTACATTAAACTGATGGAATATATCAGCAGATACATTTATTTAAAAAAACTCAGTACCAAATATTTCGTGGGTTGGAACTTTTATGTGTTTATGTGGCGATGAAACCAGATGTAGTAGTTGTATATCTGGCTGAAATGGTATTATGGTTTTCATGGCTTTATTTCAGATTAGACATGTTCAATTTATGGAACTCTGGTTGAGTTCAATACCAACTCGTAGAAAAAGTGTCGGAATCTGACTGGCTTATATAGTCTGCTTCATAATATGAAAAACGTACCAACGTTGATACTGTTGCATATATTTTATCGTCTGCTGGGAATGGGAATCCTTGATCGGATAAGGTCTCGAGTCGCCCCGGAACATATATACCCCACTGCCGTAAGATCAAACTGTTTGCTGGGTTTCTACAAGCAAAACAAGTTATGCGTTTAAATTAATGTTAGAGTGTAAGTAAGTTTAAATAGTTTTGCTACTAGGTTATAATCCTACGACTTGTATAAACCACGTACTACTCGTATTGAGTTTTCAGTTAAGTTTCAGTTTGGTTGTTCATACTACTGGCTATGAATATGCTAATAAAACAACAACTTGTATAAATAAAAAATTTTAAAAAAATAAATAAATATAAATAACAAACTTTCATAACAACATTTTACAAAATAACAACAATAGTGCTTAGAGAAAAAATGCCAATTTTTTTAAATAAAATAAAGTTTTTCACCTTTTTGTGAGTGTGTAAATTTTTATAGAAATTAAAAAAATAACATAAAAAATATAAAGTAATTTATATTGATGTTATAAACTTTTACATACATTTATATTGACATATAGCCTTTCTTTTTTTCAGTTTGCTTAAATACAAATAAACTCAGAATGACAGGAATAAACAAGGATAAATAAAAAAAAAAACAAAATATAAACTTCTCCGTATAACTGAGTAGTGGTATGTGTGTTTGTGTAAGTGTGGTAATTGTGTATACACTCAAGGAAATACATAATTCTACCGCTACTAAAATTTCATTTATATCGCAAAGTGATTAACGAAAAAATATAACAAAATTCTTTTACCTATCATTATTTGGAATGTAAAATAAACTTGCCTTTGAAAAATTTTAATAAAATATTTGCTAGTTAATGTTTTACCTCGAAGAAATTAAATATAAGTATTCCCAATAAATAAAATTACTTATTTTGAAAAAATGTGCCCAAGTGATGTCCGTAATTTTCTTATTTATTTTTAAATATCCAAATTTGATTGGCCCATTTATGAAATGTTAAATGGTTTAGAATTTTAGTGGTCAATATTTTCCCGTGACTAAACCCGCTCAATAGCAAAAAATCTAAAATCCAAATGAGAAAAATTTTTACCCTCCAAAATGCCATTTAAGTTATTAAAGACACAAACCATGTGTAAAAAATACGCCATCTGTTTTCAATTTCGTATTTTTAAGTTATACACCCAATAATAGAAAAACTTGATGAGCATTTAAGTTACCAACAATTACACTATTTGAACCTTCTAGTAAATTTTAATTGATTAAAAAACGAAAAGTAGTTAGAAAACTATTGTGAGAAAAAACAGAGTAATAAACATCGCCTTGTAAAAGGCTTTCTATCCATTTTATTCATACAGTGGAAAATATGGATGCTCTAAGAAAGAGAGAGCACATCATCGAAGACTCGTAATTCTCTTCAACATTTTTGAAATTATTGTATCATGCACATGTGTAATAAAGTTTAAAAAAAAAAGTTTTAAAATCTGTATAATATAATTAAGCTGTAATGACAGAAGACAGTCTGCGGTTTCTGCCAGCACCCTAGTTTTAAACTGAAAGAATTTGCCACATAATTATCTAATGCATTATTAATATATGCTACTACGTATTTCCATATTTTCGTATCATTATTTCTAATACAATAAAATGAATTATTATTGTTACTGAAGAAAATTCCACAGGAAAATAAAATAAACTTATAAAGGTTTTTTTTTATAAGCTTGAAATGAATTCAATGGATTTGGAATTTGTTTAACTAGAATTGTAATAAAATTTATGAGTGAATAAATAAATAGAATAAAAATGAACTTTCGCGTCGCAATCATTTAAAAGGACATTTTTGAATTATCAAGGAAAAAATGTTCTCAACAACGATTACTAAAATCACAACATCCAAAATCAAAATTGGTTCATTTGTTGGATTAAAAGCATATATTTATTAAAAAAAATTTTATTTCCGAATTGTCAATTTTAAGCAATTTTTATATCCCGAATCACGTCCTAATGTTCTGCAATGCAATAAAAAATCGTTCTTACATAACTAGAAAATACAATAATTTTTTTTCTTAATGCATCAATAAATTTTTTATTATTAAACGAAAATAAAATTTTAGTAGTTTTAATATATTTATTTTGCTGAGTGTATATTGTGTATTTAAAGCGTAAAAATATAAACTTTTTCTCACTGACATGAACATCAGCCAATTATGTCACAGTTATGTAACAAATACATACAAACAATGATATACCTTTACACATACATTTACATTTACAAAAAACTTGCTGTATTCACTTTGTTTTAAAAACAAAACTTATGCATTTTGCCTGCAACTTTATGGTAGCAATAACAAAAATCATCGTCAACATCATCATCCTCATCACTTTTAACAGTTTGAATAATATCATCAACGTCATCATCGTCACCATCATCTGTAACACCATTATTTAGTTTATATTTGCCACTAGTATCATTAATGTCAACTGTTGGTGAATTCATGCAACTGTAACCGATTTATTTACTTAACTGACCTGTTCATAAGATTGCATCGAATATTAATATATTTTGAATCTAAAAGAAATACTTGTTCAGAAAAGCTGACATTGCCCGATCTATTGGAAAGCAAAAGTGTGAAAAATAAAATAAGGTTCAAGTTCCTGGAAAATTTTAAAATTTTGTTATAATTTTGTTATATTATTACACAGAAAAAAAAACCGAATCCTTGGGTTGCGCCAATCGAAAATTCAACTGTCACAACCCCATTTTTAGGGTTGAATCCAAAGTTGTTTGGAACAAAAAAATTTTTTTGGGTTGTACATATTTTCTAATAAACATTGGTCTCTGAAATCAAATAAAATAAAATAAAATTTTGAAATGTGCGAAAAATGGAAAAAAAACTCGGCCCACTCTACTGTTTATAGTAGTAAAAATAAAAACAATTTAATTCTATGCTGGGCCAAAGGTGATATTTCACTTTTTTCTTTCATTTTAACTTAAAATTTATATCGATTGAATGTGATTTAATATGCATATACGATATGTAAAATGTAATTTAAGTAGACATCAGGGATAAGACGGCAATGACAGAATGACTTAAAAATTAAATAGTGTTTAAAAAATTTTTAAATAACTAAATACACAAAGTTAACTGACTGCAGTTTTTTTTTAACGGTACCGAAATATATAAAATAGCGCTGTCCTTAAAATAGAGTTATCGAAATGATCTAAATAAAAAATACGACAAGATTTTAAATGACCAAAAATAATTCTCAGCTTCCATTTAAATAAATTTTTAACTAAATCAATTAAATATTTTGTTGATATGACAAATTTCCAAATTTATTCACCAATTAAATTTGTTTGTTAAAACTCAACCAACGTATTTGTTGCGACTCAACAAATTCTTTGCTGACCCGGTCATTAATTCGAGTGAGTGCGCTAGCCCGTTCAAATCGTTTTTTTTTTTTTTTTTTGTTTCGAGCAGTAACTGAACAGCGTGTCATGAACTGGTTTGTTTTTTCAATATAGTAGACTACAAGTTAAGGGCATTAGAAAGTCTGCATTTTTTTTTTTTTTTTAATAAAAGAAATTTGTTTTGGTGAAAAAAAACATGACATTTGAAAATTAGAATTTCTTACTATAGCCTTGTTTTCGACTTAACTATATCCGTTAACTCATAAAAAATTTGAAAGTGCGTAAAAACGCGTTTAAGACGAAAACTAACACATTACTTTTCGTATGCACGTTAACTTTCAACACGGATAATTATCAACGTTGAAAACTCAACGTTTATACTTTTTCACATCTATCGTAACTTATTCGCGTTACTTCCTAAAACTTTTGCTGACATACGTTCGATTACAATGGAATAATTATAAACTTAACGTGTTTGAAATTTTTTTATACTACAATCGGTTTAACGTAGTTTTGCTTTAAATACTTAACATTGATAGGCATGAGACAAAATACAGCTAATATCAAAAAAAAACTTTTCAATTTCAAACAATTTAATTGAATAGAGATACAACCAAAATACAAAAAGGACTAAATGAAGAATTCAACCAAAAGACCGAATAATGATGATCTAGGTCATATCATTCATAAGACTAAATTATTTAATTGAACTAGTTCGTTTATGAACAACATAACGCTTTTATACACACGGGTAAACGCTTGTAAATAAAAAAAATAATTATATATAAATAATAAATATATTTACAAGACGTACTTAAGTGTTTTTATGTTTGGATTAATATATAACTTAAATTTATACTAAAAAAAATTGTTACGCAAAATAAAAGAAATTAAAAAAATATGTATTTGATCTCTAACGGAGTGTTTTAATTAAAAAATAAATGAAAATCTACAAATTCGATAGTTAAATTTTGCTTTGAATTTCAATATACGACCAAACTATTTAATTGACAAAATTTAATAATCCAGTCAACAACATCGTTTGTTAAAATTTGTCTGAATTTCAAAAAGTGTGTTTTCTGCCTATTGGCTATTTAAATACCCAAAAAAGACTAATCTTAGTTAAAATCTAACAAGATCTAGATAAGAGTTAATGCAAATTTGTTTTCATGTACAGGTTGGGAAAGGATAGGAATACCTGAGAAAAAATGCTGCGTTAAATCTACCACCTCCTAGGGGGGTATTTAGAGGTTCAAAAGTCAACAAATTTTGAAATTTGTAAAAATTGCACTGAAATAGGTCTGGAAAATTGGGGAAGTGGGAATTCGGAAAATCCTCTTGGTGTCTAATAGTCTAAGGTGTCCTCTATCTCACAAAAAATATTTACTTGGCTATAACTACTACCCTGGGGTACAGGTTCGATTTTATAATATGGGTATTAAAACGCCCATTTTGTAGCTTTTTGAAGTACCCTTACTTGAAACATTGTCTATTTTCACATAGAAATGAGAAGTTTTACATGGGAAATAAAATTAATAATATTAATTATTTAAAAAAACGTGAAGAAATAGTTTTATATCAGCGATTAATTCATAAGTCCCAATTATGGTAGATTAAAAAAAACATATACTATATCAATGCAAATACACACAGAGAACAGATTCGTTGTGGCAACCGAATTTGTTGCCAACCGAATTTGGGTAGTTGCATGTACTATCACATTATTCGGTTGAGGCTGCCGATATTTGTAGTTATACCTACTATATTTTCGAACATGAAAATGTTGGCCCAACCGAATTTATTTGTTATTCGGTGGAATCAACTGCACTTAAAAAATAGTTTCAAATAAAATAAAACACCATTTCCAATAATTTTTAACATTTTTTATTAAAATATTTAAATTATTTCCAAAATAAAATAATATATTTATATATATATAAAAAATCCTCAAATCCGAAGAACGTTTCCGTGAAAACCAGTACTAGGATTCGGAAGATTATTTCTCAAATAAATCTTTCATTTTGATAATTTTTTCTGAGCACTTTTTGCTAAAGAAAACCCCACAGATTCTTAGGGAAAAATTCCTCAAAATCTAGAAGCTTTTTTGTAGGATAAAGTTTATATTTATAATCTGAGGTTTTTTCTGAAGAAAAAGTTCTCAGAATTATACGGAAAAAGTCCTCTGAGATGTTTTCTCAAGTAAAAAACAAAAATTTTGGTTTTTTACCTTTACATAATTGTATTGCAAAACTGTCTTTACGTTTTAGCATCACCTCAGATCTTTCAGGCAAGAATCCACTACAAAAAAATTGATTTTCGGATAGCTTTCTTTTTGGAAATATAAATTTCCTGCCGGCATGAAAATTATTATGAAATTTGTGCCTGAACTTGTAGTTTTGGAAACCAATGTTGCAATTCGTCTTTGAATATTAGTGTTCAATTTGCCTGATGAAAATGATACATAAGAAAGAGTAAATCTTGTAAAGAGTATCTTGTAGTAAACAAATATTTAATAATTATGTATATATTTACCTACCATATAGTTTACTGTTGTTTTTGAAATATTTTATTGATTTTTTTGTAATTTGCTTTCTAATTATTTGTTTGACATCTTTAATTTTTGTACGGTTAATTGTTATATTCAAATAATAATTGGTTAATACTGCCGAATTTGTTCGAAACAGTTAGTTGTAAATGACGAATTAAAAAATTAATATTTGGATTTATTTTTTACTACTGATTTATAGTTGTAACATCCGAAAAATTGGGATTTATATATAATTTGTTAATTTTAATATGATTGTGATTATGGAATTGTTTCGAAAAAAATATATTTTCTCGTAATTGGTTATGAACCCCGATTTTAATTTTACAGAGCACTTTAGTCAGTTGTGAATATAGATAAAGTTTTTTCAACACATTATATTAATTATGTCTATAAATTTTAGATAATTAGAAATAATATTAGGTATTTTTAATAGAATCTTGGTGGTTTTGATAGTTTTCTAACTAAATCGTTCTCTGTGTGTACCTAAAGTAATATCAACATGTAGTTTCATGGGTTAACTGAAACAAGTTCAACAATCCAGCAATAAACATGTTGTTTGTATTTACAAAATCGATTGTAGGCTCAATTTCAATAAAAAGTTTAACTGTATTTGCAAACTATCTGTGAATAACTGTTGAACAAAAGCATATCACAGCTAAGTGTCATTCAAAATATTTAATTTATTTGGGATGAATCTCGTTGTTTTTACAAGTGTTATTGAAAACGAACACACAAACATTGTATATATAAAAAGTATCCAAAGAGTACTTTTCGTAATTGCTTTCAAAAAGTGTTGATTTATGGCTGGTTTTAACAAACTAGACACTTCATATACAAAAGTACAAAATTCTCGTCCCATTGAATTTTTGTACCTAATATAATATCTCGGTTTATATATTCATGTCATCATTTTCTTATTAAGGACAACTCATAAGTTGGGTTAATGCCCACGAAGCAATTGTATTGTCTATCATGAAAATTATCAACTCTTTTGAAACAACAAATAAAGGGTTGTTTAACAGGGACGCTACAAAAGCAGAAGGACAGGGACAGCAAACGACGCCATATTTCTTGCCGCTCTTTTGACATTTCTCTTCAGTAAGGTTTGCCATTTCACGACGGAAAGATATACGAGTCAACAACGAGTCGAAATTATTAAAATTTACTACCGAAATTCGGAGTCAGTGGCGTCAATGTTAAGAGCGCTACGTCCAATTTATGGTCGTCATAATCGTCCTAGCAGATCAACGCGTGGGGCTACCTCAAATTTATGGTCTATGCCAACAAGCCAGCGACGATTGATGAACTTCGTACGAATATCGAACGTGAAATTGCAGCAGTATCGGCCGATTTATGCTTGAAAACCGTCGAAAATTGGGTTCAGCGTCTGGACTTCTGCAAGCGTGCGCGTGGTGGCCATGCAAAAGAGATCGATTTCCCTACATAATGGCATCGAACGTACTTTCACAGGAATAAAGAATTTCATTGATATCCAAAACCGTTTTTGTTTTATTTAAACTTTTTTACTTTTGTAGCGCTCTTATTGAAAAACCCTATAAAATCTTATATGACAATACCATATTAGAATTTTGAAAAAAAAAATGTGATTATCTTGTCGAAAAAATACAAACTCGAAAGGGATGGCTAAGCACTTTAAGAGGTGGTATAAGTACTGGCAAAAAGTGCTTTTCCATTCCCAAAATGATAACATCATTAGACAAAAGGACCGGCTGTTAAAAAAACGCCGTAAAAGCACTGGAGAAAGAAAATTTTTGAACATTGGCAAAACGCTGGTAAAACCGATAAATAGATGGTCTGGAATTATATCTTCCAAAATAAAATTTTAAAAAAGCTTATATGTATTTTTTGTTTTTTATCCTGACGTGATTTGAACCCAGACCGTCAGATTGGCAGACAATAGCTTTACCCACTGAGCTAAGGAGACATATAATACTTGGTGACTGAAAACATAAATTAATGATAACAGCTGGACAACTACAACAACTTTGCTAGCGCACTGGCAAAAGTTTTTTGGAGCTAATATGCCAGCGTTGGGAAAACAAAAAAAAGTTGGTCTTAAAAGAGCTTTTCCAAAAAAAAATTGATTTTATAAAACAAAAAAATGAAAAAGGAAATTGTTTTCTTGTAACCAGGTTTGAACTCAGATCCTTCTGACTACAAGCCTTTTTTTAACGAAGCGTCATCTTTTTTATAAAAATCATTGCACTACAATCCATTTATAAACCACCGAAATTTTTGTAAAAAAATTACTGGCAATGCGCTTTTTGCAAACGCTGGCAAAGCGACCCAAATTAGTGTTCTACCAGTCATTTATTTTTTACACAGTCGGTTATACGGTGGTATGTCAGTCAAATTTCTTAAATCGCTAGAATAATCCCAGCAAAAAATAACCTCGATTTGGTAAGCAGTAACTACATTTGTATGCTTCCATAATAGCGCTTAAACTTAATGCGTTTAAGAAATCAATTAAAGAAGGCAGAAAATCAAAACTATTTTAATTTGCTTTGCCTTCTTAACTGCATGCTTTTGAAGCAGTAACGAATGCAGAGATTTCTTTTGTTGTTACGATGTGTTACGAACAGTACATTGCTTCTGACTTACGATCTGTTACGAGCCCACATTTTTTTACTCTGCCTTCTAAACTGCTTCTTTTATAAGCAGGAAAGAAAGCAGGGACTTTATTATCGATTTTACGACAAAGTGTTACCAGAATGGAGTTTGTTGGGAGCTCCTCAATAATATAATATCATCAATTGTCAAAAAAAGTACCTGAATCCTTTTGTATCAGATAGAAAAATTCCTTTTCCAATTCCAAAAGGGGTCCTTTATTTTTATTAGCGCATTACTGAAGCAAATATTTTACTGCATCTTTGGAGAAGTATTAAAGTGCTTTAAATTTTATTAAATACACATTATTTTAGTGCATCTCGAAGCCGAAGAAAAGGCGCATTTCTTTGCTTATGAAGGCCGGATTGTATTGCTTCTTAATTGCCATGGAAGAAGCGCTTTTCACCTGCTGAAATGAGACATACCAAGTGGGACATCACGAACAAAAATCAAAGTCTTCTGGAATTAGTTTAGGAAGCGCACGGTTATTAAATAATGCCTTCCAAAACTGCTTCTAGGTATGCAGTATTTTTTGTTGGGATATTATCCTTGCTAAAATGGTTTAGTAATTAATTTTAAATTATAGCTTCAGAAAAAGCAATTAAATACAAATATTAAAAAAAATTTAAGTGCACACTGATTCCAAAAATTAAAAACTGCAATATATATTTTATTTTTTCGTTCGAAATCATAAAAACTACGAATGCGTCGAAAATAGTGAACTATTTAATAAATTTTATTTCATATTCACAAAGTATATAAAATTGTGACGTATAATTTATGCAGAAATCCTGCAGAAAATTTTTTTAAGTTATAGAAAATTCGATTTAGAGCGAATAACTGTTCTTTGACCTAACCAGAGTTAGACTTTTACCTCAAATATTTCAATATAAAATTCGTATTTATAACTGTGGTGAAGTGTTTTGGTGCAGTAAGTGCCTGGGGAATTTGTATTAACTTGAATATTTTCTAATATATTGTATTTGTGTTTATTCATTCACTTAATATTATAGAAAAAACCGATAATAACCGATAGCACGGTTTTTTAAATTTTGAAAAACTATAACCGCCGTTTTTAAAATATAGTTAACTCCATAACACAATGTTGTAAAATTATATTCGTTGCTATATTATTTGTCTATGATCTTAATATTATTACCAAATAGACTCACCATCAGGAAAAGCATATATGAAAGCCAAAACTTTTTACATTATTTTTTCGGTTGTTTGGTGTTTGTTCTTTGTTTAGCTTCGTTTGAACAAATGTCTGTAGAAAATAAAAAACTTTACTGACACTGGAAATATTTATATGAAAATTGAAATTGATTGCGGCCATGAATGTTGATGAAAGTTTTAATTGTTAATGTTTAACAAAACGAACATGAATGAACACGATTTTTTATGCACACACACACACACACAGTCAGATACAGACATATGTATATGACCTAATACCAAGATAAAGTTATTTCAACTCTCAAATTGCAATAACGCCATTGGAATTGGTTTTGGTAACCATGACTACGAAAATATTTTCTAGATTCTTTTCTTGTGGATTTATCAAAATGAAAATTGTCTCTTATTGCTGCAGACGTTTTATTTCCTTTTCCCCTATGAACTATACATGGGTTGTGTTATTGTTACAATATTTAACAATACTTCATAAAGTTTTTGTTAAGCGAAATAAAAAGAAAATAAACCAAAAGTTTTTTCAGTTACTTTTTTTTTTTGTTGCAACACTTTCGTGTTCATGTATTTTCAATTTCAAACGTTTATTCATTTAGTTATTCATTTATACTATTTCAAAGAACTTTGCATACCAAACAATCGTGTCGATTCGAATACGAAATAACACTCGTATGATATAATGTAACAATTCTATGGAGACTCAAAAATAAGTTAGTCCTTCCTTGCAATGTTCTTATTCGTTTTCTTAAGTGAATGGAATATTATTATTTAAGTCATAACAGTGTTGCTAAGGAAGATGTAATTTTTGTTATCAGATCTTAAATTAAAATATAAATTAAGATAACATTTTTTTCTTATATAAGTATTAATTACGGCAAAGAAATACCATTACCATAGTCAATCAAATGTTAATCAGAATTGTTATATAATAATCTAATATTCTGTTGTTGCAATTAAAGTAATACTCTAGTAGAAAATCTGTCAAACGGCTCTGAAATCGATCTGACTAATTTTTAATACATTTTTATTTATTTTCACTCTACAATGAAAAAAAACAGAAATTTGTTATTAAAAATATCTTTATTGTTTTTCAAAATATTCTCCCTTCCCAGCTAAAAATCGACATATATGAATCCATACAGGTTAAAGGTATGTGCGTACATGCTGATAAACATGCATTCATGACCATACATGGATACATAAATCTCCATACATGAATCATATATGACCATACGTGTGCATTAACGAAATTTGAGGTAATATCTACATGTATGATCATGCATGCTCATGCGTCTTCATGTGTGTTCATGTATGGTTATCTATAAACTTTTGAATGCGTTCAAACCACTTGTCATACCATTTTTTCTATTCCGCGTGAGACACCTCCAAAACATGACGAAAACATGGACAACGGTCCATATAAATTATCTTTGATGTGCGGGTACAAGAAAAAGTCGTTGTATGTCAAGTCAGGGCTGTACGGTAAAAGCAAACTGCAGGGTTGCATTAAAATAAGGTGTGATACTAACTTAATATGTGCTCAATGTGAAAATTTGTGTTTCTGTTTATTTATGTCCTTTTGTCCTTCAGAAAGGGTTAGTGTTGTCGGAGTTTTACAAAATTTTCGAGAAACAATCGCTTTTTTATCTGGGTTAATAAAAATCGGAAGTAATTTTATTACTGCTAGCTAAAAATAAAAATGAAGGCCGCCACTACTAAGTGAATGGAGGGATATGTGTAATTTTCGGTAGATTTTTTTCTCTGGGGTATAGCTAAAAAGCTCTCTGCGTTGACCACTTTTTTATATTTTGTTGAATAAAATTTTAAAAAACTCAAACTACACTTTTGCAAATTTTCAAAAAAGAAACAAAATCCTAACTTTGGCCATATCTGGGGCTAGGTTAACTTAATCCAAGAGAGAAAAAATGTATATATGAATATTTACAGATCTTAGAAATGAAACCAAAATACAACATTGCAAGTTTGTGAAAACAATTTTTTTTACGATTTTCATAATTTATCCTTTTTTAACCCTACAATGGTCTGGGAGAATTGCAATTACTTAAATATTTTCGAACCGAATTGCAATGTTATATTATTGACACCTAGAAATACAGTTATTTAATTTGTTTCCCTTGTAAAACGTATTATAAATTTCAGCGTCGATGCGACATGTGTTTACGTGATATGATGACTTCAATTTCTAGCATGTTGTATTTTTATATCCAAACGGTCAACGGGTCATAGTTCGCCAATTTTTTCGCCCGCATAACGAAGGTTTAATTATAAATTTTAAACACGCTTCAATCCGAAAAAAAACGCTTAATTGTTTTCACTTATTCGCAGCCAAAATGTAAAGTACAAGTTTTTTTGAGTCTCTGCTTATTTCTTGTACATGTTGTTGTTGTTATTTCTACAAAAGTTTTGTTGTTGCTCAAATGTTTACTTTTGGAAATTTATACAATTTACTTCTATGCTTCCCTGCTCTGCATACAAGTTATATTCTGTTTGTTATTGTTGTTGCTGTTTTTTGTAACTTTTGACTTTTTAACCAAAATTATAAACTTGTTAAAATCAATATATGCACAAGTTATTACATGTGTGAGAAATTGTAATAAAAGTACATACACTCAGAAAAAGTCAGTAAATTGAAAAAAAAAAAATATTGCAATGTTAGCAAATATTTAGTGAGGATCGTACTGCCAAAAAGGTCAGTAATTTAAGCAAAAGGGGTTTTGCTGTAATCTCAGTTTTGCTAACATTGAAAATGAAAAATCCTTGCTAAAATTAATTAAACTTTTTGATAATTTATTTGTTGAAAAGTTAAAACTACAAATTGTGTTTTTTATCCTTTTCAAAATTATTTAGATAACTTTGTAAAATATAAAAATATCCAAACAATCACACTGCCGATATGCTTCAATTAAAAATCTAAAAATATATAAACATAATTATAAAAAAAATATTCGTATACACAGGAGTTTATTTTTAGTATAATTTATATTGTCCGTACTACATGTATTTATCAGAATAATTTTGGTAGCAAAATAAACTGGCAAAACATTAGTTCAAAATTAGTTTATTGCTGTGAAAATATAACTAAAACTTTTGCTGAAAAAACAATTTTCTCAAAAATATAGGTAAAAACTAGTAGACTTGATATAAAGGGTTGTTCAACAGGGACGCTACAAAAGTAGAAAGACAGGGACAGCAAACGACGCCATATTTCTTGCCGTTCTTTTGACATTTCTCTTCAGTAAGGTTTGCCATTTCATGATGGAAAGATATACAAGCAAACAACGAGTCGAAATTATTAAAATTTACTACCGAAATTCGGAGTCAGTGGCCTCAACGTTAAGAGCGCTACGTCCAATTTATGGTCATCATAATTGTCCTAGCAGATCAACAATTGAGCGTGGGGCTACGTCAAATCTATGGTCTATACCAACAAGCCAGCGACGATTGATGAACTTCGTACGAATATCGAACGTGAAATTGCAGCAGTATCGGCCGATTTATGCTTGAAAACTGTCGAAAATTGGGTTCAGCGTCTGGACTTCTGCAAGCGTGCGCGTGGTGGCCATGCAAAAGAGATCGATTTCCCTACATAATGGCATCGAACGTACTTTCACAGGAATAAAGAATTTCATTGATATCCAAAACCGTTTTTGTTTTATTTAAACTTTTTTACTTTTGTAGCGCTCTTATTGAAAAACCCTTTACAAGTTATTTTACTAATTTTACAGCTAACTTATTTTTTGAGTGTTGATATAATAGAATATAATAGCAAAAGAAGGTGAAAAGCAAAATTATTCATATTTTTAGAAATAAGATTACAAAGAACTGATAAAGAATATTGATGACAACTTTATATTTAATTTAAAGGTTAGTGTTTAAGGTTATATATTCATAGTTTAGAAAAGCTTACCAGATAATGGACAATAAAATTATTATCGTTACATTTTGTATTACTTTAAAATTAAAAATAATGACTTACTGATAACAAATTTTAGAAGGACTCATACACACTTTTCAAAATAACCACTTACTGGTAATTGATTAAATAAGTACCGATTTATTATTTTTTTATTTTAATATCATACCCAGCAAAAAAATCCATTACAAAAAAGTTATTTTAAAAGCACTCCGAATAGCATCAACTGATTGTGAAGTAGTTACAATTTAGCTTTAACACTGATTTATTTTACACGTGATGTCCCATGTTGTCAGTAGTTCAATTTAAGCATTTTGTTAGTAATTTAAAAGTGATTACATGATGTTAATAAAAGTATGGTTTTTAGATACACATTTTCATCACATCAATACGAGTACATTTTGTTTGCATTTTTAGAGTGATTTAGAAGTACTCTTTATAATATATAATATAATACATTTTCAAAGTGATATAAATGTGCTTTTTATAATGTCTGAAATAGCATATTTTAGAGGCAATTTTAATGTTTAGCCTTTACAGAACCCATTTCTGAACCTATTGTGTAACAAAAGCTTCAATTTATTATTATTTTTAGGGCAATATTAAGGAAACACTTCTTTTGCATCTGAATCAATTCGATTAAGTTAAAATCAGACAAAACCAATTTTTTTTTTTAATTTTTGTTCAACAGTTTTTTAAATAAGTTTGTAACATGTTTACTTCAGTCGTTAAATTCGAAAAAGCTACGATATTGAATTAAATAATATTAATACATTAAGACCGAATTTTTGGGATGTCAGTTAAAATTGGTTTAGTTAAACCGAAAACGAAAAATAAAATAGATTTTAGAAGCAGTATTCCAGTTATAAACTGCGTTAAACTAAGTTTAAAGATAATCTACATCCTAAAAGCTGGGCCTAAAAGTTATATGTAACCCTCTGATTGATTATTTTTTTTAAAAACATTACTCAAGGAATTTTCAGAATATTAAAGCGTACTAGGAAACTATTTTTTGATTTTACAACTCTACAGTAATAAGGCCATTAAGGTGCGTTTACAATGATGGAGTACTCCAATCTGTAGCAAATTTAGTTCTTTTCTCTTTCCTACTAATACATTTTTGTATTTTGCTTTTTTTTTTTATTCTACTCCAGAGTCAAAGTGGTTTGACTCTGGAGTACGGATTTGTTACACTCTAGAGTTAACATTGATCTGTTAACTATGTAACATGACAAATATACCTTAAAAAACACATCACTAATAAGCTCACATCTCTAATTGTCAACAAAATAAAAACAAAAATATTAAAAAACGTAAAACCAACACAAAATATTTGTGTTTGGAATTTAATAAATAAATAAAAAATTATTTTAAAATTTAGGCAGTGGAAATAAAGCCTAAAAAGTCGCGAAACAAAATGTAAGTATTAAAGTGTCAAATATTTTTTGAAGTAACTCGACTCTGCATTGTAAACAGTTAACATTTTAAACTGTGCTGCAGAGTAGAGACACTCTACCATTGTGAAAGCATGTTTATTATAAATTTGCTGAATCCGCATATATATAATTGAAATTTTAGCTTTAAATTCATTAAAGAATCGGAGATCAGTTGGAGGACAGTTTTTCCCCAGACATATTTCGAAGGCGAATACCATGTAGTCATTTGTATTTTGCAAGTCAACCATCGTTAGCTTAAAATCAACTTTTCCTTTAAACGATGCATTAAGTTCCAACGCTATAATTTGCAAACGTGATTAGTTAAATTCTTATGTTGTAGAATTTCATTTAGCAAAATTTTAACTTTAATTAAAATTTGGAACTTTAATGTACATTTTAAAGTTGACGGCAATTATTTTTTTAAATCTATTTTTAAGTTGAAGAAATAATATATTTTTTGTCACTATAGAATTATTTATTTAGCTTGATTTTACGACTTTTAAGGTGTAATAGCAATTAAAGCAGGTGACATTTATAGAACTTTTAATGTATAAGCAAAGGTAAGGGACCAACCTCTGTTAACGAACCTCTCGATTGGTATTTTTAAACGATAAAATATGTTAACATTGCAACAAATTTTATTAACATATTTCTTTGGTGCACTTTGCAAAAGCACGCGAGCGACTTCATAGAGCCTTAACAATACATTTTAATTGTTCACTTTTATATATTTGCATTTAGTGAAAAGAAAAATTCATATTTGGGTCATAGTCCAGGAGGTTCAATCGGATCCAATTCTTTATTTCCTTCCCTTTTTCAATGGGAACTGTAATTGAAGTATTTTTTAAAATATGTACGAATAATTAAAAAATATGTAAATAATCGTAAAATAACAAAGTACGTTAATTAAATTAACTATTTTGTTTTTTTAGAGATAAAAAATGGAATCTCTAACAAATTCGTAATTTACAAACAAATGCATTTACAAAGAAAAAAACAGCATTATACATACATTTTTGAAAGCTGTTTTAAAGCACATACATTCGAAGCAGAAAAAGAGCACTTATCGCTCCATTGTAACCAATTTAAAAGTTGTTTGTTTTGAATGACTTACACATATTTTTGCTGGGTATATATTAAATTGTTTTAAAAAAAATTTATAACTAAAGCATAGTAAGTTGTTTTTTTTTTGCGCGAAAATTTTTCGCAAAAATTTTAAAGGCCTCAAATCGTTATTTAAACTAAGAAAGTAAATTTTGCTTCTATTTTATAAGAAAGCAATCACAATAATTTTAAAATAAAATTTTTCATCAGACCAATAATAGTCTTGTCAATTCTTGTATAAAATATTATGAAAATAAAAATCTATTAATTTCATTACAATTACTTGAATGTAATTTAAAGGAAAAATATTTCATAACAATTAAATACTTGAATGTAATAGAAACGCAAATATATCATTACAATTACGTATATGTAATGACAATGAAAATAAGTAACGATCATTGCAAAAAAATTAATTACCCTAAATCTTCCTGATAGCTACTAATAAATAACATTTAAAAAAAAATTTTCTTTGACTTGTGTTTTTCTATTTTTTGTTTTAGAAATCTAAGAAAATCCCATAAGGAATACGCTATTAAAAAGTTCAGCGTATAGAAAGAATCAGTAGAAAAAGCACTAAAACTGATGATCTAGATGCACTTCTTTTTTAACATAAACACTAATGATTTTAACATTGAGTTGTCATAGGAGAGGAGTACTCCCACTTAAACATTTTTTCAGTATTTTTAAACTACTTTTCACCAAAAAAAATATATATTTTTTTAAGTTTTTTTATTGCCGCCACCGGGTACCGAACTTGCACTCCAATTCAATAATGTTTTACGCACTATTTTTACAGGTGCATAAGAAGCAATTTCTCATCATTTTTATTTATATATACACATTTTTAAAAATTAAAAAAATATTGAATTTAAACAAATTAATTACATATATTAAAAAAAATTAATAAAATAAAAAAAAAATGTTTGGAAATGCCAAATGATACCAAAATCACTTTTCAGGTTCCTTTTTTCGAACAATTACTCTTTAGAAGTAATACTTAAGTGACTTTTGTGATTTTGTTCAGAAGTTATTCTAAAAAAGCTGTAAAAATATATTAATGGATACTTTGGAAGCAATGAAAGAAGTGATTTTTTGAAGTCGTTCAGGATAACTTCTAAAACAGTAGTAAAAATACACTAACGGATACTTGTGAAGCAGTGAAAGAAGTAGTTTGTAAAGAACTACTTCTAGTTTTTTTTTTTTGCTGGGGAGGAATAAAATATGATTGAAATACTTAAGTTAAAATTAAAAGAATCACTACTTGTTGTTGTTGAATTTGTATATATGTAAATATATGCTCTGTGTCATTTTAATACTTTAATATCATGATATAAATTTTCTAACTTTATTAAATATGCATTGGCGTAGATAGAATTGGTGGTACCCCTTCCACCCTCAAGAATTTAAAAAAGTTTTTATAGTTTTTATATTTCCTTTTGTTACAATTTAAAAATTAATTGCATTCTGTAAGTGGTTTTGTGAGAAAAAATTTTAAAAAGAATACATTGACAGACAGACGACGGACAGACACACATCACTTAATCTTTTCAAAAATGGTTTCTGAGTCGATCGGTATAGTAAAGGTCTACAGCAAGGGATTGCCAATGGGACATCGCGATCCATAAAGGTCCATAGCTCAATCCTAAAAATACAAAACTTTATGAATTAGAAGCATTAATAAAAATTTAAAACTGGAATATAAAAAATCGGCTTCCTCTCATTATTTCAATATAACAAAAATATATATATATATTATCGCAATTGATGTCTCCTGCACTCAAAATAATATTTCTGTTAGCTGGACAGAAAAATTTGTTAATTCAACAAAATTTATTACTATTTTTTGGTAATTTTAAAACATTTTTTGTTAAATTTAAAAAATCCAAATTTAAGTAAAAAATTAGTAAAACTACAGTTTTATCTGTAATTATACTGAGTCGTAAAGTTTATTCAAATTTAGGGTCTCGGAACCCTCCCCGGCCCTAGTCCATATTTTTTGAGCGCATGTAAGGGCACTCCTAGGGAGCAAACATTTTGTCCGTTTTTGTCTATCTCGCTTAGTTTTCGAGATATGGGCCATTTTCTGAAATGGACAATTTTTATTAAAAATTTCCGAGGGTCCAAGGCCCTGCCAATGTCCATTTTTGGATTGAACATTTTGGGGGGTGCTGCGCGGTTAGGGGTGGTCGAAATTTTGTTCTATCTCTCTTAGTTTTCGAGATACGGGCATTTTAAAAAATCGGGAGGGAAAACTTTAAAACTTTGGATACAAAAGTGGCGCCATCTACCGGGTAATAACAGAAACATGAAAGTATTACATTCTAACAATAAATTGTGTAAATTTTAGCGAATGGGTTCTTAAAAATTAGTTATAAATAATTTTGAAAATTAACATTAAAAATTAGTTAAAGTACTGAGGATTTTTATTATTACGTTAAATGAAGATAACTAAAATCTTTGCTTAAATTAGTGGTTCAACTAAAAATTTGTTAAAAATTAGTCAAATCGTTTTGATAGATTTTTCTACTGACGTATTATTTTAAGTGTGATATTCAATTTATATACTATGAATTTCAGTTCATATTTTCTGAATTAATAGTGGTATATTCTGAATTTCAATTAATGTTTTCCTAACTTCAACGAATGCATTACTTGTTAATATGTTTCATTGAATTTCAATTCATGAACTAACTTTTCCTACGCAAAAGCCAAAAATTGTCACAAGTTTTTTTTTTTATACGAAAACACTTATCACTAGTTTTGTAGTCAGAACTAAGAATGAATTTTTCAAAAAAATTTACTTAAATCAGAATTAAGAACGATTTTTGTCTTAAGTATTTTTTAGCTATTAAATTTTGTTGGAAACATTTTTATTCAAGTAAAACTTAAGAAAAAATACGTTTTTAGTTCTGCTTATAGAACTGGCCAGCAAAATCTTAGCTTTCTTAAATTTTAATTCATCCGAATTTCTTCCTCTGCTAAATCCCTCATATGTTGCTATAATAAACATATTCTCTTATCTTTATATTTATCCCCCTCCCAAAAAAAAAAAAAAAAAAAAAAACACAAATATTATCTAGCTACGCCAATATTAATATGCCCCTCATAAGAAATTTCACAGTATCGTCGGTGACTTTTTTAGTTCCAGTTGTCCATTTGTATCCAAACTGAATAATGGTTTTAAGCACTGATATGGTTTTCTTTTGTTCTCTTTTGAAAAGAGTTAAGGTAGAACAATATTCTAACTTAATATATCAAAAGAATAAATTTAAAAACAATTAATATTTATAAAATTTTCTCTAATTAGAATCTTGGACCACATAAAAAAACTGAGTTCATATATGTATACTGTCAAACCGTTCACATAACATTCTAATACCAAAAAAAAGAAAAAAAATTAATAAATTAAATATAATCTGATATTCATTCAAATCAAAATGTTCTCATAACATAATTATTTATTTTGATTTTTCATATGTGAGTGAATTTCAATAAAATAAATTTTAAAATTTAGCAATTTTCTAAAATTAAAGGTTGACTAGGTATTTATTAATTTAGTACATAATGTTAAAATAATTTTTTTTAAATATTTTTATTTTGCTTTTTGTGTTCATTCAATTTGAAATTTTAATTATAACAAAATGATTTTATTAAAAAAAAATTTATGTATGTGTACAATATATTCTTTCTAACTAACACAAAATTGAAAATTATGCATCAGATAACAATTACAAAGAAAACAACAACAAAACATTTACATGCTGAACGAAATTTGCTAAAATGTTCACTACTAGCAGATACATGTAGTATTCGTAGAACAAAAAACCTAATATACATACATTAATTTCAAACGGATTAATGTTATATGGATGTTAGATAAAAATAAAACAAAAAATTTATAAACTGTATTAAGGAAGTTGCAAGAATTTAATTTGAATTTGAAAGTATAAACAATTTGTTTTTAAGACGAATCGAAATATGCTAAAATAAAGTATATTTTTATTAAAAAGAATTATATCTGCTAAACACTTATGCCGTGAGCATCTACACATAGAAAATGAACTGGTTGGAATTATATCGAAACCAAAGATATTCTATTTTTACTCAATAATTTTATTTGAAATGACTGAATGCAGCATCAGAAAAGTTAAAGTTAATTATGAGCCAAAAATATATATGACTAGGCCAATATCAATATTTTGCCACACTACTTTCTAATCAATTTTGGAAAAATACTGACTAATATATTACCTTTAACGGCAACAACCACATTTGCTGAGTTTGGGGACTGTCCTCAAACTCTTCTTAGTTCTAGCGAATAGTATGAAGGCACTATTGATTAATATACCTCATAGTTTGGGCACATTTTTGGCTATGTCCCCGAACTATGCGCTGTACATACATAAAGCACTGCTCAAAATTATAGCGCACTTACTAACAGTAACTTCGTGCTTTAATACTTCGCCAAAGGTTTAATAGGAAATTATAAATTTTTGAGCTTATAAATGCCATTTTATTGGTAATTTAAAATACAAATACTTCCTTATTTGCTTATCTAACTTTGAAAAACAAAATTGGCAGTAAGGCTATCTAAGCCCCAAATGAATCGTTCAAAATTATGGCGCACTTACAGAGAGTTTTAGTCTTTTGATTTAAGTTTATTACTAGAAGAGCTTTGAATAATTAATTCCTTAATACAATTTTTCAATTCTGAATTAAAAATTCGATGAATTAATTCACAAATCACCATATATTGAATGGAATTAATTCATATTTGTTTTCGTTCAATTTATTTTGTTACGAATTAATCCAATTGCTATAGTTTTTTTTATTAAATCATATGAATTAATTCACAGGTGAACGCGTTCAATATTATAAATCGAACGGCAAAAAAGTTAGTTAATTCCTAACTGAATTAATTCACCACTGAATTCATTCAATTTCATTTTCATTCAGTGAATTAAAAAAAATTAAACTACGTTCAGTGAATTAAAAAATATTTAATTACATTCAGTGAATTAAAAAAAATACGTTCATTGAACTCACAGCCTGTTTTCTGCCGTTCAGTAGAAGAAAACATTTATTTACAAATAAAATTACGTATATATTAAATGTTAGAGAAACGCGATGTACTTTATCAACCTACATGATTAAAAAATAAAGCCTTTTACTATTAAAAATAAAAACTTTATAGATATAGATGAATTTGGAAAAAATATAACTATTAATTTTTCAAACTTATGCTTCCCAGTAAAATGTAGATGCTTCACTATGACGTTTTTCATTTATACGTTTTTACAATACAATGTTTTCTTCCACTGAACGGCAGAAAACAGGCTTTTAATTCAGCATACGTAATTTTTGTTTTTCAATTAAGTGAACGTATTTTTTTTTCAATTCAGTGAACGTGTTTTTTTCTTTTTTAATTCACTGAACGTAATTTAATTTTTTTTAATTCGCTGAATGTAATTTTATTTTCTTTTAATTCACTGAATGAAAATTAAATTGAATGAATACAGTGGTGAATTAATTCAGTAAGGAATTAATTGTGGTTCCTTATGTCCTCTGGTATATGGATACAACAAATAGTACAGCCTTTGTGAACAACCGTAGTATTCCCCAGATTGTAATTATCCAATTTATATAATATATTATGTATTTATATTATATATAATTTATAGATTCTGTGGCGGCCATGAGTATATTTACTTGATACGGATGTTGCTTGGATATAGTTTTTTCTATAACTTAGAAATTTAGTCCGTTGAAGAAGAGGTTTTGTTTGAAAAAAATATATTACCAATTTTGTACACACCGAAAACCGTACGTCTGTTTACATGTTATTTTTTACTAGTTTTTTTATCTTAAATTCGTCTTTAACCAAATATTTGCCAATTTTTTAGGGGGGTATCGACTCTAGGAAAAATTTTGTTTTCGATTTTTTTTTATATATTATTTGTATAGAGCATACTCTTCGGTATATGCTCAGAAAATATCAATAAAATTCGAAGAAATAAAATTTCTACATGTTTTTTTGTAAAATATATTTTAGTCACAAACTAATATTCTATGCATTAAATTTGTATACAAAAGTTTTTGGCAGCGCTTTTATTTCATTGTCTTTATTAAAAATCTTATTTCGCAGAATACAGCAGAACAAAAAGAAAAAACTACATCCAAAGATGCAACAACTGCACGCAGTCTTTAAAGAAAAGCCAATGATGATTCCCCGATTGTGGGCGAAGGCACGTCATATTAGGCAGGTATTGATGGATTTATATTAGCTACAAAAGTATTCAGCGTGTAAAAAATTAGAAACAAATACAAAATAAATTAAAAAATGAAAGAAATTACAGCATTTTGACCGAAATGAAATGTATAATAATTTTTCTGCCATCGTTTTTAAGAATATTATGGTTAATATATCAACCACCCTTTAACCGATTCGTCCCAAATTTCGTGCACATGCACACAGAAAACAAAATTGCCAACCGAATTGGTAAGCTTATTTTGGTTGCTACAACCAATAAATTCGGTTGGTGAAACCATATTGGAATGCGATTCCTAAATATTTTGGGTATTGCAACTAAATTTCAGTTGTATATACCGAATTTTGTTGTAATAACCAATATTCAGTTGTACCAACCTATTTTAGTATATGTGACCGAATGTCAGTAGGAATATGGAAAATATTTTCTCTGTGTGTATAGAAAACCTGGAGATATAAATTTTATACATACACGATATTTAGAAATTTTGCTGTTTTCATAGCGTAAAATTAATTTTAAACTTTAAACAACCACGATTTCAAAATCGGCTGCCACTGTATAGTCAAAGCGAGTAAACCGATATCGATGTAGTTGTTTATTTCGTAGTCAACAAAAATCTGTAGTCCTTATCGTGGAGCTGTTTTTGAATTTCAGTCAAATAAATTTTATATTCCCAAGCAAAATAATTTTTTCTTGCCTTTTTTTTAAATTATTAAGTTTATGTGGCAACTTTGTTAAAAAAAAAAATTTTAATAAAAATTAGGCCAATTTACATTTTTATTTTCCGATATATAATAAAGTTTGCACAGTGGCAACCGATTTTGCCTTTTAGGCGAGTAATGAAGCAGCAACTCTGGTGATTTTGGCTGTGATCTGGCGATATAAAACTGATATTTTTTAAAAATAACATAAAAATCATGTTATTGATTTTTAAATAAAAAAAATAAAATATTAAAAATATTGTTAATTGAATTTTTGACAACAGTTCAAATATGTCCTTTAAAATGCTGTTGTTACAGTATTTACCCCCCCCCCCCCTTCCATAATTCAGTTATGTCGACTTACTAATTATACCCTACACCACTACGTGGTCAGGGAATTATAAGTTTGTACTGATATTTGTAACACCAAAAAATATTGGTCCTAGACCCACCTTATAGTATACCGATCGGCTCAGAATTTTTTTTTATTTCGATTTAACGATGTCCGTCTGTCCGTCCGTCCGTCTGTCTGTCTGTCCATGCATTCTTGTGCGCACTCTACAGGTCGCAAATATTAAGATATTTTCATGAAACTTGGTACACCGACTTATGTCGGACGACGCCTATTGATTTTGGTTAAAATCGGTCCATGTTTAGACCTAGTGCCCATATAAGGGTCCTACCAAAATTATATTGGTTATACGCTGCAGGTCGCAAATATTAAGATATTTTGATGAAATTCGATACACAGACCTATGTTGGCCAAAGGACGAAGCTAATTGCTTTTGGTGAACACCGGTCCATGTTTATACCTAGTGCCCATGTAAGGGTCCCCCCAAAATTATATTGTTTATACGCTGCAGGTCGAAAATATTAAGATATTTTGATGAAGTTAGGTACACAGACCTATGTTGGTCCAAGGACGAAGCCTATTGATTTTGGTGAACATCGGTCCATGTTTAGACCTAGTGTCCATATAAGGGTCCCCCCAAAATTGGCTTGGTTACAAACTGCAGACCGCAAATATTAAGATATTTTAATGAAATTTGGTGCGCTGACTCACATTATAGAAAATTTTGACACAAGTCCCATTTTAACCCATTCGAATTTCGGATCCAAACATTAGTTGGCTTTTAACCAGACTGGTGTAGGGTATTGTATAGTCGGCATGCCGGACTTTAACCTTTTTACTCGTTTTGATATAATTTCCTTCCAGTCCGTATAAAAAGCCATTCAATTTTGGCAATTCTTTAGTACTTTCCAAATTTACTATTTTTACTGGAAATGTAAACAAACAGACTGAATTTCTTTGCGACACCGAAATTTTTTGCCAACCGAATGGTTTGGTGGGAACCACCGATATATTTGTTTGTGTTAGCATAAATTCAGTAAACAACTTTAAAGCAAAATGTTATGTACTTTTGTAACATAGTGTATTTGTGCACAAAAATATATGGTAGTCAGAAAAAAAACATTTGTGTACTGGTAGAGGTTAAAGTCATTTACATAATAGTCAAATTGATCACTTTGTATGCAACAACCAAAAAATAAAATAGTTTTTGTAGGTTTGTCTAACAAAAAACTATGAAATTAATTTAAAATGATTAAAAATATGTTTCAATTATAAATGAAATTACACAACAATAGAAACGCTAATAAATAGAGTATATTTGGGTTTTGAATTTCAATATTCTTAAAACAGTAAATGGCGAAAAATCATTTTTTTCACATTGAATGCACTTAACCGCCTTAAAATTAAAAACTTTTCCAAAAGATTTTGCACCTACACAAGTTATGTCCAAATACAAGTCCAATACTATTAATTAAGTCCAATAAAATTAAGTCCAAATACAATCAGGTCAAACAATTTTAACAATATGCAGAGTTATAATATAGAGATGAAAAAATAAGTATACGTAGCATACACTATTTTTATGAATAGGTTTTTTTATTAATATAAGAAAGTTTTAGAATGTAAGAAACCCATTAATATATTAGCAATATTCAACTTTTGAAAAAAAAACTTCAGTTAAATCCCCCAATTTTATTATAAACCCATGTAGGGTTATTGGATATGTATATTAGAGTTCGTCAGAAATATATAAAATTTCCTTGATTTTGGGATATTATCATTTCTTTTTAAAGTTTTTGCATCAAAAAAATTAATGGCGTTTTATTTATTTTTTTTATTTCAACTCCTTCCACTGGCGCAAGTCGGCCAAAAACGCTGATTAGGGGACCCATTTTCTGCAGAGCAAAAACGGCTGCATTTCTGGGAAATCTGACTTTACCATTCGATTCCACAACAAAAATTAATATAAAAAACTTTTTTTTTTGCATTTTCTGAATACAGCAGATAATATCCAAATTTGATTAGCTAATAACTTTTTAACGGTTCGCGGTATATCCAAAATTTTTATACCCATGTATTCAGCCGGAAATACATTTTCATTTTGTGTAATAAGAAAGTAAGTTTTTAGAAGTTTTTGAAAAAAGTGGATTTTCGAAAAACCCTAATGTCTATCTGGTGTATTTTAAAATTGCAAAAAAAAAGTTTTTTATATTAAATTTTGTTGTAGGATCGAATGGTAAAGTCAAATTTCCAATAAATGCAGCTGTTTTTGCTCTGGCGGAAAAGGGTATTAAAATCAGCGTTTTTGGCCAACTTGCGCCAGTGGAAGGAGTTTAAATAAAAAAAAAAAAAACGCCATTCTTTTTTTCTATGCAAAAAAAGTGATGATATCCGATAATCAAATTTTTATGACGAACTCTAATGTATTTAGCATAAAAGTTTTTATCCATAAACGCTTTATAAAATTAATGGAAGTTTCGGAAAAATTTTGTATGAAAAATTTTCATTTGTAAACCCGCGCTAACTTTATAAAATATTTTGGAATTAGTACTCAAAATTTTGTTAAATTGTTAATTTCCTCAATATAAAACCTTTGAGATCTGCTAACTTATCTTAAAATAAACTGAGTTTATTGCTTAACCACCCAGTGTAGAAAATCATTACCAAATATGTGGTTATGTAGCTAAATACCTGGTAATGGTAACTAGTTACTTTTATTATTACATTTTTTATTACTTTTCTATGAAAATCTAAAAATATGTCAATACCTATATGCGTACCGGTATTGACAAAAACAATGAGTCTAACATTAGATTTTCAAAAAAAATAAGTTTTATAAAATTGTTTATAAAATTTACAGAAAATGATAAAAATAAGTCATTATCAGTAATTCATTATTATATGTTTTAAAATAATGCAGAAGGTATGTCAGTGTCAGTAGTCCAAAAAATAATGGTATGTCATTACCGTTTCTACACTCGGCATAGTTATTAATGTCAAATTTATATGGGTTAACATTTAAGCTTGGTTATTTTGGAAATAAGTTACTCCTCCCTATTTGAATAAATGGAGCCAGTTTTATAGTTAGAACTAGGAATGAATTATTTTTT